>JADDOH010000716.1:0-54518 GCA_016648135.1 Agrypnia vestita | reverse complement strand
ACGTTGAATTGTGTAAAGTGAACACTCTAGCCAGCTCATACAGGTCATAAGCCCTGGGGCCAACCTGTAAAGACTTCTATACACGTTTCACATATAGCTTCCTGAGACTTCTATAATTTATCTTAATTTACAAATTATTGAATTTATTATAAGTACAGGCATAAACGTAATATTAAGAGGTATTTTTTATTTAAAAATAAATTAATGAAGATTTTATTTAGTGCTGCTTCGGCTTATTTATATGATCATCGACTATCATCAGTCACATGAGTACAAATCGTTCCATTGTTTTGATTATGTCATGTATTGAACTTCTCAAGTGTGGAAGGATTAGCTGACCTTAAAACATTCTTTAAACTTTTTATATCTTAATCTGGGTTTTGAGGATATTAAACTCTGCTGATAGTGAAGTGAATGTTGCACACTCGAAACATGTGATAATAATCGAGATGTATTGCATTTCCATTATTCAAGAGTTCATTAGGTAAATCCACAATAATAAGTAATATGGTAATGTCACATTTTTTTTAATAGAAAAATCTTAACTTAAAAAAAAAATTGAAAATCACTATTTTAAACTCCTGCCAAAACGGTTATTTTCTCATGTGACGTTAGGCATTAATTTTTATGTCATCTGACGATGAACACGTAATAGCACATTTAGACGTTCATTCATTTTTTTAGAAAACAAGCCGGCTTTTTTGTGTAGTGCATCTATAATGTCACTGAAAAAGTTTTGTAGATACTGTATGGTAGCCAAATGTTTAAATTCATTCCTGAAAACTGAAAAATGAATCCAACATTAAAGCATCAATTTTCGGTAAGTTATCGGATTTTCCTTGTGAAAATCCGTCTTACATTATTTTAAATGCTTTCTAAGACAGTTATTTTATTAAAATAGGTCACAAACACGGCAAAATCTATATAAAAACTATGTGAACACCAGTAAAAAAGCGAAGACGAACAGTGACCATAGAAAATAAACAAATTATAGTCACAAACGCCATAGATCACATATGGTTCATCTATAATTCTTGCTAAACAACGTCACGACCAATCATATCGCGTTTTAATTGATTCGTTTTTTTTTAAGATTTTTATCATAAAAATTATGAATGAAAACATTATCCCACACCATCCATACCGAGTTAAAAAATATAATTTATTTTTCTGAATCTCTTTCATATATTTTCATAGATATCTGTAAAATGTGAAATTACCCTATTGGGGAAGTCGCATTCTGCGCGAAACATAACATTATTTTTTTATTCACATAAACCTCGAAAGGAATTAGATAATTTATGTACGCGATGTATGTGAAAGCGGCGAAAATTATGTCCGCTACAAGGCACGAATTCAAATTATTTTCTTAAATGTAAAACAGTATGCTTTATGAAAACCTGTTCTGTTCGCCCGCGCTCTAAAGGAAGGAGTTCAATGAATTCCTACATAATAATGTTTCATTCGCAATTACCTTTTGCTGCAACAAAATACATTTTTGTTGACAAGTGGGCTACTTGTTTTGGATTTTTCATTTGATTTTACAATGTCACCTACCACCCACAATAACAGGTGAAGCGAAACGATTTTTATTTTTATATTAATCTTAGGTTGGTACATAATGTAATGATATTCATTGTACCTAATTTCTTTTATTTTCTGGATATAATATACTTAAATGTTAATTTATTATTCGAAATATTTTACACAAAACACATAAATTTTCAAAAAATGTTAAATTTCAAACATTTTTTGAAAATTTCATGGATGTGACATTGATCTGTTGTTTCAGAGATGTGTTGGTAAAGGTAGCTATGTATCAGTTACTTCATTCTACTTTGCTTTAAAAATACATTCTTCAGGGAATCATAGCTCGCTTCGCGCTCTCCTGCATTGCATACTATGGGACGGTTGCATCAACTTGGATTATAGTAATCTTGTGTGAAAAAGGTATATTCTACGAAAATTGGTTGTTTGATCGGTGGAGTACGCAAAAAATCGATAGTTTAAACGAAAGATTACTATAAACCAAGTTGATGCGACCGGCCCAATGGTCAGAAATTTTACCGTAAAAGTAAATTAATTTAAAATAATTATTAAAATTTATTTTTATACATACAGTGTTCCTTTCTATGTTTTTTTTTAAATATTGAAATAAAATTTTATATTGCAGAACTGGCAGTAATAATTTTAAGCAATTAATATTTACGAACGAACGATTGATTATTTTTCCACTTTCAAGGTTTCTAGTTCAAACTTGAGTGTCAACACTTCCAGTGCCATTATCAATTTAATTGCATTCGTATTATCGTGAAGATCGACCGTGTCCTACTTTGCCAACAAAAAAATGACAAGTAAATTAAAAACGTAGTTATGTATACCCCAATCGTTCAAATATCTTTAAAAAATTGTCTATACAGTTAGACTTAATATCGATAATAATGTTTCTACCCTTTTGCTTTTTCTTATATATTTCTTTCAAAACATATATGTTTAATTATTTTTTTCTATTTCCGTTATATATCATTTCGTTTACAACAAATAATCTTCTTCTTCTTCCTGAGCCTTTTTACCTCCACTGCTGGATGTGGGCCTCTTCCATTTTCCTCCACTCATGTCTGTTTCTCCCTCTTCGCATCCAGGTTCTTCTTGTTTGCTGGACTATGTCATCAGACCATCTTTCGGGAGGTCTTCCGACGCTTCTATTTTTCGTCCAAGGCCTCCAGAAATGGTCAGTTTTAGTACCTATTCAGAGTATGGCGTCTCCGCAGATGAAACAAATTGGTCTGGCGGCTCTCAGTGTTTGCATTTCAAAATTATGATGCGCGGAAGTCACTGTATTGTTGCGAAAAAAAAAGGTCAGTTTTAATGAATTCAGAAATAATGAAGTTTCATTGTCGAAATTGACGTTCGAGGTATTCTGCTCCCGTTGCTGGCCAGGATTTTAACTTACGAAATCCGAACCAGTTGACAATTAGAACCACGGAGTTCCATTGTCTTTTCTCTGTTGGAAGATTGACGTTTTTTCGTGCGGTTCCTAAAAATATCAAGTATCCGATGTTTAAAGTGTAGGCCTTTCGGAAATGCACGTGAAGCTTTGTTTCCGAATTCGGCGTAGCCGCAGTTTAAGTTAAAGCCTTTCCGGAAGTAGACGAATCGCGCTCTGTTTCCGAATTCACACGCGGAGCTCTGCAACCCAAGAACCAGGACTCTGAGTACAATTTCAACTGTGTGAGTAGCTAGTGGTTGTACTAGAAATATTTAGAGTGTCTATAGTCTAGACTATGCGCTTTATCGGCGGAGATTGTGCAGGAAAATCTTTCTTTACTCCGACCCACGTTCGGTTGTGGCAATTCCATCCGTCATCGTACAAATTATAGTAAATAAATTAAGTGAATTAATAATATTTATATAATTATAATACAAATTTGCACACGACCAACTAAAGTTCTCTGTAATTTTTCTACTACTGTTGTGAAAGTTATTTTATATCCTATTTCGTGAGCTATATTACCGATCACATCTTAATTGTAAATATCCGTTTCTTACGCACTCATTTTACATCCTCACGTCGGAACCGTCAAATGCCGTTCGCGATTTCTACTGCCGTACCGATTCTATATCTTATAAAAATTATCGATCTTGGTATCTTGTTGCTGAGCAGCTGAGTAAATGTTCCGTTGTGTCTTTAACAAACAAACGACAAACATCGGGTGCAACTTCTATAAAATCCTGTATGTGGCATATTTTCCGTCTGTTTGGATATATTTTTCGTAAATAAATCTTAATAATTGCTTGATTTGTTTCTCTAACAATCCCAATTATAATAATTTCAGAATATCCCAGAAAACTACACACGAAGATATAATAATTTCGTTGTCCGTTCGTCCGTCTTAACTTCGTGTAACGTCCGTAACTTCTTTATAGTATAATTTTTTCTTTTTTTCTACAAATAAATAAATAATTATTATTTAGGAACCGACACGTAAAAGTACCGTTATTATTGATGGGTTGCAGCTAGTTAAATAATAAAACGTCTTCCTTTTCACTGCGCTCTCTGATCATTTGAAGGTACTCCGAGAACACTTTTTTGGTGGAGCCTCAATTTCGTTGTTCGATCAAGCTCCAAAAGTTCGTTGCTGAACAGAGTTTATCGTTTCTACGGCATTTTATTAATTTAAGGAGCCTGCCGCGGAAGTCAAGGTAATTGTACATTTGAAACATTTCCGTATTTGCCGAGTTGAATTGGCGAAACTATGATTGACAACGAACAGCGAGGAATTCCCCGCGACACCGTTGAAATATCGGCAGTGGCGTGACCACGCCACGGTGCATTGGGGCCCACATTATGCATATAAAGGACCCCAACGGTTCGAATCCTGTAATACTTTTGATTTTGGATTTTAAAAATCCACAACAAGAATAAAAGGAATTATAAAATGTATCATCTCTCAACTGCAATACGTGAATTCACTGTCGGTGTACCCCGCTGTCAATATCCGCAAAGCGAAGCAAGAATTTTTCAGGTGCGAGTCCGTGTAATTGCATAAATCTCTTTTTTTTTTACATGAAAGTGTGAATATTATAGAGCACACAAGATCAATTTTATTTTTCCTATTCAATGGCTGAAACCTTGTTGCACTTCATATTCTTAATAACATACAATATATGGGTATTGTATGTAATAAAGAATATGAATAATGTATAAGATGTTTTTTTTAGTTATAAAACTTGAAAATGAAATAAACTAAAAATTGTGGTAGGTAATGGTTTTCGCTTTGTACCAAAGATAATTTTTAACTTACTTTAACTTTTTCCAGCGTATGTAATATATCAACTGATTTGTGCTCAGTTTGGTATGTCATTTCACCATGAATAGACTTACGCTAGAGCAACGCTTGTAAATTGTATTAATGTATTTCGATTGTTCTATTGTACTGTAAATTGTACAAATAGTGGTATCGAAATCGGTAAAGGCGTAAAATTATCTTTCCAATTTCCAATAAAGCCAGTTTGCCATCGCCGCTAATACAGTTTTGACGTGTTTTATTTTCCTTTTTAAAGTTCTATACCTCTAAAAAACCACCAAATATTATATATGGAGTGGGCTCTTTTTTTGGACTAGGGCCCATTTTTTAGTTACGCCACTGAGTACCGGAAATTATTTCGTATATCGCTGAAGACATTAAATATAAGGTGAGTAGAAGATACCTGTACGACTGTACAAACCCACCGCCTCGGTAGTATACTATGAAATCAAAAGTATGAAGTGAATGGGGTCATTGTAGCGATCTGACTGATGGCTCCATTCAGTGCATTCGTGTTCGTGTTTGGCGCGGCGCTCTTTCTCCGAGAATTTTTCCATGACTATCGAGTTTCCCACCCGCGCTAAGGGAAAATAAAACTGAAATAAAACGATTTCCGGCATGTGTCGTGGAATAATCCTGCCGGCGGCCGTGGGGCATCGGACGCCGACTTTCCATTTCCCCCGTGTTCCTTTTTTCGTCTGTCTATTAAAATGCAGTGGATGGAAATAGCCCTTGGGCGCGGCTCCGGGGCTGCGGGGACCCGGCGCTAAGGCTCCCTTCATCTCGCCCGAGAAGGTGATCGATAGTGGGTAAAACGCGGCCACCGCGCGGAAACTCCGTCGTATAATCTGCGCCGGCGGTCTACGGTCGAATGGTCAAATGGAGAGCTTTTGAAGTTGCTGCAGTAATCCCACGGTGGCGCCAGACCGGGGTCTACGGAAGTGGCGTTGAACTCCCTCCCGCATCCCGGCTGCTGTTCCCAGTTCACGCTTTTGACTCTGTACCTTCGAGAGTTTCTCGTGAATGCACATTTCGCTCGCGTCCAGCGGATGTTGCGTATCGTGTAGATCCATGTAGATCTGATTTACTCACATTTCCTTAATTTTCTTAACGTTTGTCGAACATTCGTTTCGTGTCGAACATTGTTTCCGCGTATTACGTTAATGTATCGTTACTCTTAGACCGGACATTGTTTGTTTTTTTAATGTGTGTATTTTCTATCGCCGACTTTAGTTTCCAGTACTTATTACAGGAATACAAATAATCAGCTATTAGGTAAGTTACCATAATTTTTGACAATTTTTTTTCATCATTCCTGCTAACGTTAATATATCATCTTTTAGAGTATAATAGTCAGCAAACATCTTGAACAATGTCTGATAGTATGGAGTGTACATGCGCAAACTTTCCCCCACAATGCCGAAAATTGTTCAAGATGTTTGCCGGCTACTGTACCTACATACATATTTATATGGACGCTTTTATTATGCGTGCACGCGTGATACTTGTCTCGAGTCGAGTTTAGCGCTAATGGCCAACTGATGCATACCGACCTTTACCGTCAAACCTCCCAAGCACGAGATCAAAGTCTCATCCGTGTACATAAACATCACGCCGCGTGTGCAAAATATTACAATAATATCATTATAGCTCACAATCAAATAGTATTTAGAAAAATTCAATTCCGCACAAATCCGCTTAATTGACAAATACTTTATTTTATTTCTTAAAATAATTTTATTTCATTCATATTTTTTGTAATATTTGAATGAATCTCCTATTGAATTTATAATGCATAAATCAGAAAACAAATCGATCGGTGTTTACAATACAATAATTCGATTGTTTTCTTAAAACAAACAAATAACTTGGTATTGAATTTTTTTCACTAGCACTATTTAAAGTTTCCACGTGCGTCTTTTTTGCGTGCCTTCATTTCCGAATTGTGCGATTATATTTTTGAAACCCGTGCTTACCCGGTGTAATTGATTTGTTTTTATTGTGCAATCAATGTCACATTGTATTGTTCGACTGTCCACGGGCCAATTTTATTCAATGGACGTTTATGATCGTTCAGTGCTAGGCCCGACGATTATTATCGCCCCCCCACTTGGCTAGCCAGCCATCGGCCGCAGCTTCCTCAATGGGACAGCTGGACAATTGTCGGTTATTTTTCACACGATCTCATACATTGCTGCCGCGGAAACAGCTCCATTGACGCATGGTCCAAATTAGAATGGTACATCCACCAGCCCGATGTTGGCATCAGCATGTCTTTTTTCATTTGCGTCTATGTATTTTTTTTTACAAATATTTGTTGATGTCATGATTCAAGATACTATTCTTCTTTTAGCTAAAATCTTTTTCATCCAAAATGTCGTATTCTTTTATGTAAATATAAAAAATATATACAGTTATTTTGTTGCTTGGTTTTGAAGCCGAGCTTGTCGAGTTGTCTATTATTATAAATATAAATTTATGATGTTAAACATAATTTAGATTGTCCAACTTTGTAACCTAGCATGTGTCATTTATTTTTATGGTATTTAAAATGTGATTGTTTTTATTGTTTTCAAAAAATCAATTTATTTGGCTAAATCGGTAAATTATATTTCGTCGATACGGATTTATCAAAAATGTGTAAAGAAGTGCTAAGGAGAAATTATTTATTTCATAAAATCAAGATTGGACGAGTTTGTAACCCGCTTAAAAATATTCCCAAGGAACTCAGTGATGATAACAATAATAATCTCGATATTAAAAGCACCGAAGACAGCTTAGAATCTGATTACTCGATGACTAGAAAAATTAATTATCCACTGTTTAGAACTTTACCAAGAATTAATCCACGGTTGCGGTAATGATTAATAAGATTGTTGAAAGCCTATAGACATAGACTATAACTTATTATCAAAACAGATTTCGAATGACTTAACCATTAAATTTCCGTGACAGATAAATGTCAGCTTATGGAAGGAATACTATTATTTTTCCACGTCAGAATGATGTAATAAACCTTTAATCGTAAATGAATATGTGAATCGCAATATTTTTTATTAGCGATTCACGTTAAATAATTATGAATACTGATTTAATTTCTAAAATAATTGCGCTTATGTTTTAAGAATGTGTTAATTTAATAGTGCATGAATCGAAATGAACGTAATTGTAGTGACAAAAAATTATTATTATTAATTATATGTTATATATTTAATATTAAATTAATTAAAAATACAAATTGTGACAACTGTGATCGGGGAAATTTAATAGATCTAGGAAATTGATATTTTATTGTATTATCTGTGATTTTCATGAACTCCAATGAAAATGATCGAACATCGTGTTTAAACTATGTCACATAATCATGTAAGATATGTAAAAATCTATTCCTACAAGCAATAGAATAGCCCATTAAAAATGGCGTTTTTCCACTGTATATTTCGGCCGCGAGTCAAGACCGTAACACAGCGCCATCTAGCGTACAGTAGCCGGCAAACATCTTGAAATTCTGCGGCGTAGTGGGGGGACGTTTGCGCATCTACCTTTCTACCAACGAGACCCAAATTTCGTCTTCTGCGCATTCCCTCACTTAGCCAAAGAATTTCATGAAGTTTGCCGGCAACTGTAGCATCTTGTTCGAGTTAGTGACGGACAATTGTTATGAGAATAATGCATTTCTTTTATTTTATACCTCATCATTATTTGCGCCATCTGTTAGCGTTAGTGGCGGACATTGTCACATAGAGAATTATACTTTTTTCTTTTTATACCTCCTTATTTTATATATCACATCAATATTAGCTCCGTCTTGTAGCGTTAGTGACGGATATTATTGCATAAAGATTTTTTTTGATTGGCAGTTACGTTTTATTCTAACATTTCAGCAATACAAAATTAGAAAAGATTGTCTATATAGTTATTTTAATTTAACAATTTTGTATTTTTTTTTAAATAATAAATAATATTTGCTCCCCGAATGTGTGCGGTAAAATTTACTAACGATGTGACATTTGAAATTCCCGTGAAGCTTGCCAACACGCATACATAAATGTTTTGGAAAAGGGCATTTTTGAAAAGCCGTACCGTGTGCCAATAAAAAGTATTTATTTTTAAATGTCACTAAAAATTTTCGTGAATGAAACGCTTTTGTAACTCCACCCTTACACCCATCTACAAGTATCCACCCGATCAATATTGTTATTTACCACGTGGTTACTACTGCTACAGTGTTAAAACATCTATACAGGGTTATTTGGAAAACATTAATAACCTCGCAGGACAATATTCCTGCCTTGATTATGAGTCGAAAATGTTCAAGCAACCGTGACCTATTGATATTATAGTTATGCAATATCAATGTTTGCATTTTTTTTTCTCAATATTTCTGATTTATTTTTTTACAAAACATTGAACTATCATTACAGTAAATTACAGTATATCAATGACGAAAAGTTCATTCGTTTCAATATAAATAAAACAATAAAAATCTTGCAGAAATTCCATTTGGAATATTTTCCAATTGGAAATCGAATTATTATTTTATGTACTGTGATGATAGTCCAACGTATTACAAAAAATAAGAAATATTGAAAAAAAAAAAAGCAAACTTTGATGTCGCATATCTCCATGACTATATTGATATTAGGTCATGATTGCTTGAACATTTTCGACTCATAATCAAGGAAGAAATATATTCTTGCGAGGTTTTTAATGTTTTCCAAATAACCCTGTATAAAAAGAAATTGACGATTTAATGTTGGTTCCTTTTAATAAGTATACTCTTTGGGGAGGATGGGGACACCGATTTATAGAAGGTTAATGAAAAAGTTCGCATCTACCATTCGGCTTCTTCAGTGTATATGATGTTTTTCGATATTAGACAAATATATGCTAATGCTACACTAAAATACACATACATACACATTTTAAAACGACCCAATCTGCAATTGCCACGACACATAAACTTAATTTACAAATCACAAGAACGCGGACTGCTTAATAGGCTAAGGAGTTTCAATTACTTTGGTCCCAAGCTCTTTAACAACATGCAACAAGGTCTTGCATATAATCCGGTAGTAAATTTCAAAGAAAATATGAAATACTTAATGAAATCATGAATTAAAAATATAGGAAGACACAAAATTGGTTCTCTCATCCAAACAAATAAATAATTACTTATTTCTGTACCTTTTCTTTTTTTAATAGCTATTGATTGTTTCCTTTCATAATAGCTGTATTTGTTTATTTTTCTCTATTTTTATATACAAGATACATTATAGATGTATCTTGTATATAAAATAGAGACGACGTTTTTTTTATATATGGGAAAGTAGGTAAGGAAGTCTTTTGTGAGTGTCCATAGGGCTTACGTACGGGTGGCTTTCTAATCACTTTAATAAATTATATATATACAATATATATATATATATATAGATATATATTATATATATATATATATATATATATTAGTGAATACCTACCAGTGAAAACCTATAATTGCCTTTTTTGTTTCCCATTATTTGTATTTATGTACTTAATTATTGTTAATTGTTGTTTCCCGGATAAATAGAAATAAATTAATAAAAATATATTTTGATAGATATAATAGGTGGAATTGGTGAAAGTCATATTGTGTAAATCGATCACTTAAGCCAGCCGTACGATAGGTCGTAAGCCCTATGAACACCCAAAAAAAGACTTCCATACCTACTTTCCAATATAAAAAAAATAGCGTAATCTCTATAAGACATCTTGATTAATGATGTTCCTCTGCGGATAAAATCCAGTATAGTGTACTACCCTAAATATTCCAGATTTATCTTATTAGGTGATTTTATTAAATGAAGGAGATGATTATGTACTTCAAGCTGTGTACTAGACACTCGTAAATACCCTAATTGTGCAATAATTTGTTAACTATACTTGTCTGGATACAAATTCTTCTAGTGAGACAGGTATAGTCCAACCCAAATCGTGTTTCACCTGCGAATAAGTACTAATTAAATAAATGAAATATAAGCGAGGCGCACAAGTAGTCACGAATAAAATGGCCAAATGGTTCTTATTGGCTTATTGAAGCGAGTTTACGGGTTTTGATTAAAAAGTTATTTAGTTATACCGCGCACAGTCGCCCGTGCCGCGGTCGAGGAGAGAATGGTGAAGCGTTCAAGTCGAGTTCGTGTGCGCTTCGTTCCCGTTCCCGCTGGTTGGACGCCTTCATAATACGCGACGGAATGCACCACCGTAACTCTTTCAGGGGTCAATCATCAATGCAACAATGTACTGCCAACGTAATTTTCATAAATTTTAATTCGTGGATAAAATAAATTGGGTAACAGGTACCGTATAAAATAAAGAAATAAATTACAGAATATTTGTGATTGAATTAAAATACAATCAATTCGACTGAATGTCTAAACGTGCAAATTAAAAGTCTTGCATTTCATTTCTAAGATTTGTTGCTGCGTATGTGAATTTCCCGGATTGGTAAATCCTTATCCATATAAGAAACTCTATTTTATTTATTTAGTATCTTAATCAGAATATAATCATAATAGCGCACGTGCTCGCTACACCTCTAAGAAGTTAAAGAACTGAAATGATAAAAAAATCGTAATTTTGCTTATTTCTATGTGCAAACATACACAATATAATGGGCTGTATTCTTAAATAAGCAATATTGCTATTTTTGTATTAAATCTTGACAGTTGTTGTATAACATTGTAATGCCGCCATTTTTAAGTTTGATAGGTTTGAAATTAATGAATTCAATCAATCAGAAAGCTCTAAAACGTAAACAATCTTTAAGTTATTCACAATTATGAATAACCTTTGGTATTCGTTGTGTGCCGCACTAAATATATAATACACGGGGCGCTATTTTTACTTTGTTGTTTTTTATTAAAATTCTTGGTTAGACGCCACTAATTTATATAAAAAAAAATTCCTAAAGATACGTTATTAAAGTTTTTATAAGTACTTATTTTATCGCATTACCACTGCAAATTTTCATACTATAACAATTTCTTTCGACCTGTCATACTAAATATTGCCTTACCCAAGGATAATGATTATGAAATAAAATACTGAGATTGCTTTGGGGTTGTGTTTGTTTTATTTCATATTTCGATAGATTTTACAACCGAAGGTATAAAAGCAATGTAATATAAGTTCAATAAACTGAATAAAAAACATATTTGAAAAAGAGCATCATTGGGAGCACGGATCAGGCAAGGTGATTTGAACACAAATTTAGAACAAAATTAACTTCAAACTATTGCGAAATAATAAAAATACTAAATATACAACAACTTAGACACCTTTATCAGTAATTACTTCAATAAACAATAAAAAAACCGCCGCACACCTTTCGCACCGATCATAGAAAAAATGGCTTACTTTTAGTTCATTCTAAGAATGAATTTTAATTTTAATTTAACCGTTCTGATTGGTTGAGAACCTTCATTCGTTCAGTAAGAATACACGCGAAGGGATTTTGAACTTTATTCCGTATAGATAAGCGGAAAAAATGCACGCTGCGGCGTTTTACGGAGGTAGCGCGGATCCGCGCTCCCGCATATCAAAGCTTTCTAATTGATTTTTTTTTTTTTAAATAGAGATGTGAACACGGAATACGTGTCACATCAATATTCAGTGTCCTAACCACAAGACCAACAAGTTACTCATGATTGAATTCATTAATTTCAAACCTGTCAAAATTGGCGGCATTACAATGTTATACAGTAGCTGCCAAGATACAGAAATAGTGAAATAGCAATATTGCTTAGTTCAGAATACGGCCAGTATAAGTTTGCTGCTGTAGTAAAAATCTGTGTTTGTAAATTATAATTAAAAAACTTTGTATAAACCACTTAAATTACAAAGTTATTTAATTAAAATTTATAATTATGTCCAACCACAAAGTTAACGATATAAACATCAAAAATATCTGTGTTTGTCTTTTTAAATTAATACCTCATAAACAATTAAATTATAATACATTGTTTTTTTTTATTGTAATATTTGTTATGGGTGATGATTTAAATGTAAATTATGAAAATGATAGAATTGTTAAATTGATTGCATAATTTTTAATTTTTTCTCGGTGTAATTTTTTCTCTGGTTATTGTTTATCAATTTCTGTTTTTTACGTCTAGGAATTTAAATAGCTAAAAATATGCATCAACTACTGCCTCCGTGTGTTATACCTGCCCGTGTTGATACTTGCTTACATTTTCCAGGTAACACAATAAATAGATCAATAATACATTTAAGCCATGTATTCACTAGGGGACAAATCGCGAAACATTCCACTCGGCATGTCGCATCAACATCTACGCTCATGTTTCGGGGACAATGACGCGATCATTTGACGTGTACACACCGGGACTCGCATATCTTGTCGCGGAAATGTCATCTGATGAGGTTATGGATGGCAGCTGCGGTATCTCATTTGGCGAAAACGGGGTTCCGCGCAATTCGAAATGTTTTTTTGGGTCGCAATTTCAAATTAACGAGGTTTTACTGTAGTAAATTGAATATTATTAAAAACAAGGTCCTTTTTGCAAATAATTATTATTTTCCACGTTACGGAAATGTGGCCCTAGGAGGTTATGATGTCAACTGCGTATCTGTTTATATTAATGAGTTTATCGAAACGTAAGAGGAGAAAAAAGAGGAGAATGCGAAATTCTTTACTGCAAAGAAAAAGAAGGACGGACATTCTATGCGATCTTCGATCGATACAGCTCGATGAGTTCAAGAACAATTTCGTTTCCCCACACTGTCATCTTGACAGATTACAGCGCATGCGTATTCACTTGTAAACATACCATGTGGTACTGACGCTCCGCGGAATGTTGCAGTGAGTACGCTCGGGTACCGTGCGCATGGCAACGTTGCCACGGCACGTAGAAATGCCGCGCTATGTTGTGCGCGCCGTCGCGGAACAGTGCACGACATTGCAACGTCACGTAGACTCTGTGCCACGCGTGCTGTTGAGGGACAATTTGTCCCCTAGTGAATACATGGCTTTATATTCCATATTATGGTGACAGATCTGAAGAAATATTATGGTTATATAACTATGCGATAAACGCGGACTCGGAGGGACGTAAGGCTATGTATGTATACACGGTTTAACATAGCTAGTTCACGAAACTTTACGGATAGATTCCTGCCTGAATTATGAGGCGAAAAATGTTCATGCAGCAGTGTCTTAACATCAATAGTTATGGAGATAAGCGTCTTTTATCCCGTTAAATCTGTTGGAATATTATAAACGTAAGTTATATCTAATATTATAAACTCATTCGTTTTAATAGAAGTCAAATGGTTCCAACTTAACGAAGTATTCAACTTTTCCATAACAAATGCACGCTTCAACAAAGAAACCTTCATTGTTTGTGGACGTTTCCATGTTTATATCTAAAAAAAAAAATGTTTTATTAAAAAATGTTCACCGTATCGCTGAACCCACGGGGTGCGCTGTACCTAATCTACAATATGTCATCCGCTCGGCGAACAGTTTCCCAATACCTTGGTTACACGATAGGTTTGCAGTGGGAGAGTTTTTTGCAACATATTTGGGAGATTTCTATATTTTATATTTGTCTTTTCTAAGCTTGTTGTACTTATGACGATTACAACGAAAAACGAAGGTAGTATTCAAATAAATTCCAAAACTTAAATAAACCAATAAATCTCACGTAAAGCTGGACAACATTGCACTGGTAACCAGACAACTGTGAACACAAGGTTGGTGACTGGTGACACAGACAACTGCACACGAAGTGTATCGCAGCTGCGGGAGGCAATAAAATACTTAAAATAAATAAAAAATTATTATTTCACCAAAGTCTAATAATTTAATCGGAGCACCGTCCTTTAATTCACACTAATGTCACTCGCACTAATTGTCACTCCTGAATATTTCACATATATGTAGGTAGCTACTTTTCTATTTTGCCTATTCTTGATCGCTTTCATTGTCGGTTTACCCGTGGCTCCGACTGTTCGCGCAGCGGGCCTCACATTCTGCTATATAGTCAATGTCGTTGCGACGTTTACAGAATCTATTAGTCTAACCCTGACCGTTGTGGTAATTTTCAATTTTCTGTAAAATATGTAGATTCTGCTTCTACCATCTCGTGACAATAAACATGTACTTATAAATAAATATTAAATGTAAAATACTAGAAATAAAACATATGTGGGGTATAATAGCAAAGGTAGCAATATCCAAACAAATAAATATGTTGAATGCAGTCACCGAGGATTACTAATTTAAAATGTACTGAATTTAAAATTTTATGTATCTATCCCTTCAAAAATCATGTATCCTATAAATTCATAGGCTGTTTCCAATAAAATCTCGAATTCAATACATTATAAATTAGTAATCCTCGATAACAGCATTAATTTTTTTTATATTGCTGTCTTTGCTTTTATACCCCACATATATGAAATATACAAAATAAATATAAAATACGAGGAATAAAAACACGAATAAGTGATTGGTCGGTCCTTTTTATGCGCTATCATCACATGTAATTAATATGTCGCACATTTATTAATTCAACACAATCAATAAAATAAATTACCTTTTATTAATTATTAACATTATCGAACGCACGCAGTCGAATAAAGCATTCTTTCATCCACGTATGGTTTCCCTCCATAATTCATTAGCATTTACTATCACTATGCAGCCACGCGACTTCAAATCTGGTTTAACCAGCTTTTTGCACGTCAGCTGGTTTAACTTGTCCCAAAAAAATATTGTGAGATAATTGAAATAATTATTATTGTTATATATTATCATGATGATTCTTGGTGTAGGTTATATCTGAGCCAAGAAAACTTTTATACATTACAGCTGTTTTGCGATAAATGAGTTCTGTAATTAACAAAGTAAATATAATTATATGCCTTATGAATCATAAACAAGGATCACATCTTGGCCCAATTTTATTTTTAATTTACATCAATGACATCAAGCATTGTTTTCTGCATGCTGAATTATCTTTGTTCGCGGATGATGCAAAAATTTACAAAGAGATAAAGTCTCCCACTGATTGTTCGTTGCTCCAAGATGACTTTAATAGACTCTTAAATACTGCGAAAATAACCAACTTTTCCTAAATATCGATAAATGTCATATCATTTCATTCTCCAAAAAAAGGAAAAATTTATTCTATAATTATCATCTCAACAATTAGCAACTCAACATCTGCACTCAGGTGAGGGATCTCAGTGTCATCTTAGATTCTAAATTAACATTCATCCCACATATGGAATCGGTAATTGCTAAAGCATATCGACTCCTTGGTTTCATTGCCAGAACGTCAAACCCATTTCAATCAACGTATACATTAATCACTTTATATTTTTCATTTGTACGCAGTCAACTGGAGTTTGGATCAGTAGTCTGGAACACTCATTATTCTACATACAGTGAGCGACTTGAAAATATCCAACACAAATTTTTCAATATTTTAAATTTCCGTTCCCGTTTAGAATTCAATTCATACACAGAAAGCGAGTGTTACCATAAAATCCCTCCTCTATCATATCGAAGATGCATACAAGATCTGTGTTATCTTTACAAAATTTGAATAACTTGGTTGACTCGCCCTATTTATTAGAGCAAATAGGTTTAAGTTGTCCTACATACTCAACACGTTCAAATAATTTATTTTACGCAAACTTTGGTAGGACTAACTACTTAAAAAACTGCTTTGTAACTCGTTGCACCTCAAAATACAATATGTTAAATTCTACAAATAATCTAGACATTTTTACTAACAATTTGCTTTTATTTAAAATGAAACTCCGTAATCTCATTTATGACTATTGATTTGATACTTCTTTAATTGAATCCCATTCCTTTCCTCTCCCCACCCCTCCCATTTTATGCATTATCATAATTTAAATCTTTGAAATATTTATTATTCATCACATAATATTCTTTATCATTGTTTTTTATTCAGTTTTTTTTTACCAGCTCCGAGAAAACTTTACTGGTCATACTCACGAATATTTTTTTGATATTATATAAAAAAAATTAAAATTGTACTGTATGTTTCCCAAATAAAATAAACTTAATTAACACAAGAAGCGCGGGCGTCCCAAATTTGACCCATTTCGATGTTCTTCTTGCTTTCATAAATGTCTTATTATGCGTAGAATCCTAATTTTTTATGGCTTTTTATGAAATGTGATCATTATTGTTTATACGAGACTTCAACCACGTATTTGCAGTATATATATTTTTTAATTTAATTTACCTCAAAGCGCGGTTGGGTCAAATTTGACACAGTCACGAATATCAGAGTTAATTTCATCTTTCTTATATATTAATTACTGAATTAGTCAAAATATCGTTGATTTCGTCAATGTAGGTAGGTACTGACGCGCCATATTGAATATTCGCGGCTCAGCGGTGGGGTGGTATGGAACCGCTACATTAGCAAGCCGAGCGGCAGTGGCGGGAGCGTAGCGTGTTTTGTTTCTGTCGCATCCCCGTACGAAACTAAATTATTTTTGCGCACTATGGCTAAACGTAGTCTAGAACCTGCAGAAATTATTCAATTTTTCCAAGTTACCGATGAAGACAATTCGGAAAGCGAGCTGTTGCATTCATCCGATGAAGATTGGCAACATATACCCATAAATAGCGATTTATCGTCAATCTCAATTTATAGCCTCAAGACCTGATAAATGCAGACAAAAAATTCTGGTTGGCTGTAGATAAGAAATCTAAATATATAGTAAATGCATTTCCGTACCTAGAAATGGATGACGTCAGATGAAATGACGTACGTCTCAGGAATTACGTACCTAGTAAAAAAATGATGCAGCCATACTTAAACAAAGGAGGAAATATCATTTGTGATAACTTTTTCACGTCTCTGTCCCTTGCTGAAACTCTAAAATAAATTGTTACAAGTATTGTTGGTACCGCAAATAAAGCTTGTTGGGAATTGCGTAAAACAAGCAAAATAAGAATTGTACAGTACGGGGGTACTGAAAAAAATACGTTATCACTTTGACAGTAGGTCAAGGAAAGCACAAAAAAAATGTTCTTCTCCTAAGCACTATGCACCCAGATTATAAAATTGTGACTGGTACAAAAAATAAACCGGAAGTAATATCATTTTACAATAGTTCAAAAGTATGGGGTAGACGTTGTGGATCAAATGGCTCGCAAATATTCTGTAAAGACCCCGTCTACACGTTGGCTAGTTCACACTTTTTATAATTTGTTAAACTTAGCAGCAATAAATGCTTGGATTTTGTATCATGACCTGAATGAAAAGAAATCGGCAGGAGGTTTCATCTTACAATTGGGAGAAGAACTAGCTGAGGCGTGTGTAAATAGCAGCAAAAGATCAAATATTAGCATTAATAATAAAACAAAATACCTGGGCGTCAAGACAACAGAAGAACGAACTCATTGTCAGGTAAATAACAAATCGTGTGTGAAATGCTAAGCCTGTAAAAAACGGTTTTCAAAAAATGCACATCGAGAGAGGAGTTTTCCATATGATCATTATGTGATACGGAAGAGTAATTGTACTACCTTTCTTGTAATTTTATTTAATTTTTAACTTTAATTATTTGTGATTTTGATTTCTATTATATGCCAAAGTTCACCAAAAATATGCGTTATCTGTAATAAAAAATACTATTATAATTACGAGTTTTATTGTATACATATTTTCACATTACTGTAGCAAAATAAAAAAAATTACCCATCAACACTTCTAGGGGTGTCAGGATTTTCCACGCTTCTAGTGTTAAGAGATTACGTACACAGGCCATCTTATAAATAAAATTGACAATCTATGCGGTAGGTACTTTTTTTACGGGATGCTGACTTTTAGCATGGAGGCCTTATTTATCATAGCATGGAGAAGGAACACGCTAATGACTGAATTGGCTATTAATATTCACGGTCGTACTCAAGGATTATTAATTTTATATCTCTTCTCTTTGCCGGAATTATTTATATGATATTTTACATTCGGGCAGCACCAAGATTTTCTCCTTGACTAATACTAACGATTGGTTTGGGCGCCAGTGACTAGACCAAACTAGGTTAAATATCGTTTAATAAAGACATTTTTCTAGGTACACGCGTCAAACGTCCAAGTTTTTATTTTAGTATGTTGAAACCGTCAAATATATTCGAAAATTTCTTGGCATAGTCGCATGATTACATAATATTAAACTTTTTTACCTCAGTGTTGCACGTCAATGGCGATCACTTGATTTATTTAAGTTATATTGCAAGAATACAAAGCACTTTTCGTTAGGAGTTGTACCTATCTGAACTGGGGGTGCTTTTCATGTTAAAAAAATCCTTTAGAAGCAACTTTTTTAAATTAATTTTCCGGTGGCTGTTATTTTTCTGTTTTTGAAATATATTAGGTATTATTACTCTTATTCTCGGGGAATTCCTCGTGCTGATTAATGGGTAAAAAAAATACGATGTAAAATATCACGTTCGTAATGTAATGGAAGATTTCATATTTATGCAGACATACTAGGAGTTGCTCTTGAACATATGGTTGCTACATCTGTTCAAATAAGGACCTTTATACAAATAATATTCCGCGGCCCTATCGAGATAACTATTGTGTCGAGTTCGTACACACGGAAAATACAGCTTTATTTGCAATTTCTAAATTCTTCTGCTAGATAATTTGACACATAATCATACATACAATCTTTGAATTATTTAGGTGTTCTTAAATTTAGGTACACAATAAAAAAATCACAGTTACAAAAATCATGAAAATCAACGCAAATCGTCCAACTTCAAGTAACTAAACGATGTTTTTATATCTTGCTCTAATCAAATACACTTGGTCGAATTATTAAAAACTAGCTGTTCCCGCGCGGCTTCGCACGCGTAGGTTTTTAGTACACTGTTTGGATCGTCATAGAACTTTCGCGAACCTTCTAGAACATTCTCCTTCCAGAACTTTCAAGAAATTTATTGAATGTACAGGAACCTTCTAGACACACTGACACATTCCGCCACTCAGTTTAGAACCTTATAGAACTTTCGGGAATTTTCTAGAACCTTCTGCATCCAAAACTTTCTAGAGCGGGATTTTTCGGAACCTTCTAGACTCACCGATACAGTCGACCCCCCTATTTTGAAACAATCTGAAGCATTTGCGGCCTTCCCTTAACAAAACAATGTGCTAGAAAGCAAATTTTCGTCACCCACTCCCACCCACGCTCAGCCACCCCCACCAAACTCGCGTATTCTCGAAGTGACACCAAGGGCTATCCATCACCATAACCACCGGTGGGTGGTTGTGGCTGGTTATGGAGATAACTTGGCGGATAGGGAAACACGAGTTTCTTTAATAATATCTATATATAGATAGATATATATATAATCTAATATATATATATCATCTCCTATATATCTATATATATATATATATATCGTCTATATATTGATAAAGTTGATCGGCGAGCGAGCGCGATATTAAAAATAATGTATTGTTAAAAATACATTTTATATCGAAATTTAGGTCGAAAACAAAAGTTTTCGAAATAAAATATAGACCTAAAGATGGATTGGCTGATTTGTTTTAGATAAACAAAAAAATACATTTTTTACTTGATAAATATATATTCGCATATTCCTAATATTTGTAATATATCGGATAAATTGTCCGATGACATTTTCGACAAATAATATCTTTGTTTATCTGTTTCTGCAGTCTCGCCCTCGATTTATGAATCACGCTGTATTGTGTATCTCTTCGATAAATCTTACTACCAGTACTCGAATAGAGAAAGCTCGAATATAACGATGACTATAAATAAAGTCACGAAAGTTCGATTCTTAAGATACCGGTGCGCTACAGCGAGTGCCGCATTTCTCACGCATTATCATCATCGGGAACTGCCGTAAGCGTGTGGTCTTATTGGCCGCGCATATTGCAGGCGCGGAGAATGCAGCCAGTCGGGTCGTCGTCGGAGTCCACATCCCACCGGTGACTAAGAGTCTTATTTTGGCCCGACAAAATCGAACATTCGCCTCGCGATCTGCCAGAACTCGCTCGCGGCTTTTATCTATGGGAGCTGGCCGCGAGCGGCCGATTGAGTCGGTATTAATAGTTGCGCGTTATGCTTATGTCACGGTGTGTTTTGTTTCAGGAAGGCGAGACCGCGGCGCAGGCTGTCGCCCACAGCCTGGCCGGCAAGCTGGCCGCCCTGCAGGATGCGGGCCCCGCGCTCCCCGCCCGCCCCGCCCGCCCCGCCGCGCTAGCCCGCCCCATGCTGACCAGAGAGGCCGCTACCATCACAGGTCACTACCGTTATATCTTATTTACCTTTTTCTGGCGCTCGGTTCGGGGCACTTCATACGTGCAAACCCGCGATAAAGGTCTCGTTAGAGGAATATATTTACTTAGGATTACATAGGCCTAAGAGGTTGTAAGGAAATGAGTTAAATTTGAGAAGGGTGTAGAAGTTAAGATTGTATTTGCGCGCAACGGGTTTGCGGAATTTAAAATATGATGGATAAGTAATACTATAATACAGTTCAGCACGGATGGAATTGTTACATTTGAAGATTTAGCAAAAATATTTTCACGGCGGATAACCTAGGCCTAAGAGGGTGAGATGGAAAGGGTTAATTTTTAGAAGGTATAATCTAATTTTTTCTATCCGCGCAACGGGTACGATAAATTTAAGTTCTACATACTTAAATGGAACTGCAATAATTACAAATATTGCAGTTCAGCATGAATGGAATTGTTATATTTGAAGATTCGACAAATATGTTTTCTTTAAGCGTCTTCGTACAAAATGTTACGAGACTAAATTATTATTTGAATGTGTTCGCGTATTAGCCATTTTAAACTAAATCCGAAAGTAATTCGAAGAAAAAGCTCAAACAAAATTCCGTTAAATAAATAAATAAATAACTGCCGCCCGTAATTTGAAATTTTGAGAAACGCCGCCCGAAAACAAAACCTAATGAAAAAACTAAGTGAACATTTGAATGAAAATATTGGTATCGAAGGTGAATACGTATATTTGATGCAGCCTTGAGTTTTGGCACCGCTCCATCATCTTTCTAATTTCCCCACAACCTTGCCATTTAGCAGCGAGGAACGCGAATATTCCGGGATCCCTCCGAGGATGCGTCGAAACTGTCGCGCCACCACTTGGCACATGGAGAAAAGGAGGTTGAGCACGCTGCGTGATTTTTGGCGCCGGTCCATTCCGTCCAAAACCTCTCGGCTGTTTATTTTTGAACGGCTCGCGAGCCGGCCCGCGGCAGTACGGCGCGCGGCTCCCGACGCCGGACCCGGACCGCACTATCATAGTTTCATTCAATATTCCTTCTCGCCGGATATGGAAAATCCGCCCGGCGCGGAGGCTTCGATCCGTACGCCGTCGTTTGGCTTCCCTCCGAGTAGTGAGACGACCCGATGAAGCGATCCCCGGTGACGCTGTTCGGTGGAAGTGCGAACTGTACCGCGTCACGAGACTGTTAGATCACCGACCGATTCGCCAGTACAGACTGTTCGCCAGTAGAGTGAATCGTGATACGGTCTCTTATGTGACACGGTGTTTTAATTTAAAAAAAAAAAAAAAAAAAATACCTACCCATCTATATGTGCCCACATAATGTTTCGTTTGACAGTTTTTAAAAATAACTATTTTAATGAGCGTCAAATTATTTTTTGGTCAGCAAATTACGACATTTTGGTCACCTAAATAATATTTGAAAACCAAAAATAATAAGTGCGCAACGTAATGCGATTGTTTTAAATAACATTCGAGTATATTCGCAAATTTATTTATCAACGATCATTGGAATTTTGATTAGGTTAGATTATCTGACCTATTCAAATATAGATAATTTAAATAATCGGCCATTTTTACGAAATTTGGAAACAAAAAAATAAATGCGATTATTTTAAATATGTTTAATGGTCCTCAAAAATAATTTTCTGGTACAAATTTATTTATCAGCGATCTTGATTAGATTGGGTCAGCTAACCCAATCAATGTACAATAACTTAAATAATCGGTCATCTAATTAACATTTCGAAACCGAAAATAATAAGTGCGCAATAAATTAAATATATTTTTATAACCCAAATTTGTTAATTAATGATTCAGGGTTTCTTGACTAGGCTAGTTTACGTAACCTAACCTATAAATTACTAAACAATAAATTTATTCTCAAATTTTGTTTTAGCTCGATTATTATCTTTGATAGCAAAATCCTTTTATTTAGTGATCAAGCTCATAGTCACAAGATCAAAATTTATTTATGGAATTTTTATTATCAAAATACTACTGCAGAACTTATTACGTTTAAATATAATTGGCAAAATGCAAATATTTGGTGATCTAATCACGATTACTTTGATGTTCTTTGTTAAGGCTAAACATCTGTTTTCCAAATGTCAAATGTCGATGTTTGGTGTAATTGGTTCGTGCTCTTTTAAGACGAGAACGAGACGTCAACAAACCTGATATCGAATAAACATTGCACCAGCTTGTATATTTATATATTCGTTGCAAGAGAGGAAGATTGCAAGAAAAAGAGACGACCATACGAAGTGCCGACACTAAAATATATTTCTCCAATAATATGTATATATTATAAAAAATAGTCAGAAACCATTTTTCTTAAATTACTGTTTTTTAATTTAAAAATGATGTCGCATAAGCACATTTAGGTATTATTTTGACTTCCGGCTGAAATGTCAAAATACTTGTGAATTTAACTGAATTCCAATTACTTCTGGTCTAGAATTAAAAAAAACTACTACAATAGCATGTTTCGTATAAAAAATTAACAACCATTTTTTTTAATTTAAAAATTATGTCGTACAGTGATCTTGGCTTGGCTGGAATTTAATTTGACTTGACAAATTACATGCAAAATCCACCATTAACAATACGCGAAGTCCGCTAGGATAGTGACGTAGAAACAGAAAAGATAGAAATATAAGCAAAAATAGTAAATTCATATATAACATTTAAATAACCTTATCATATGATCAATTGTTTTCGATAGTATAATGTAGTATAATAATACTTGTAACTAATGTCAAATTTGGTTTAAAAATACGTTTGAGAGTGATTTTTTATGAACAATCATTAGCGGCGATGAAGGGACGTCCGCCGCTCCCGACGACATACGGAATCTTATTTTAAAACTGCGTCATTTATTGATATATTTCATACTTTCGAATTTTTAGTTTTACATATTAATGAACGTGTTTTTAATTTAAAAAAAACTCACTTTTAAATAACGCTTGAAGTCTCAAAGTGCAGGAGTAAATACAATATATTCTTTAATATCATAAAAAGGCGTTTGAAAATAATCAAAAAACGTAGAAGTTTCTTACAAATTTAAAAAGTTATAACTTAATTAATATTTAACATTTATTAATTATTTTAATACAGAATCATCACTGTAAAGAATGCTTTATACGTATAAAAACATATTCAGTAAAAGTTTATCTAAGACACTAAAAACAATTTTTTAGCTGCGGCCTGTCGATTAATGCTTACATTTTCTTAATAATTGTACATAATGTTCAGTTTATAACTTTTTATATAAGAACAAAGGTTCTATCTATGTTATCGCCCTAAAAATTGCAATCTTATATATACATTCTAATATAAACGAATAATAAAAACCCACATTTTCTAAAAAACGCCGAAATACGCATTAGCAGTGAATGTCCAGCCTTAATAACCAGCCATTTAAAAATAACTTCCCTACGAAATCGAACTCCCGCGCATACAAGCGAAAAAGTAAAATTAAAGTCAGTGCTGGCGAGAAGTGAAATTGCGCGCAAACCACGCAGGAACTGTTGGGGGTGAAATCTGTCGGCTCCCACGACCCCGGTCAGCGCCGCAGTCGGGATGGCGGCGCGGTGAGCGGCGAGCGGCGAGCGGCGAGCTGGCGAGGGATGTTCGCGGCCGCGGCGGGCCCGTCCGCCAGGGGGCGGGGGCGCCTGCGCAGACAGTCCTCGGCTGAGTACGCCGAAGACAAGCGCAAGATCCTGTGCGACTGGCACAACGGTAACGCGCACGGTTCAAATCATATCTAAAATTACAAGATCTAATTGATATGAACAGTCCAACAATCAAGAAAATATTTATTTATTTTAAACTCGCAATATTAACATTATATGTCTATCTATTCTCTATACAATCTATCTTTACATTTTTTAAAATACAATTCTTCCGGATCTTTCGCATAAAATAGTCATCTGTTCATATATATTTTTTTAAATTTAATGTCATATTTTCCATAGTTTATCTTTATGACTGACTATGCGTAAAACATATACATCCTCCCCCTGACTATCCCCCTTCCTCGCCCCGATATAAGTGTGCTATAAATAGAATGCCACCTTTTTCAAATTTTGTTCAGTTGCAGTTTATGGTCCTTAAAATTTGTTCATCCCGCCTTTCCCCGCCTGCCTCGACCAAATCTTTTATTAGATGTTTAGGGCCTACGCAAAACAATGGCTCTTCCTAAATCCCTTTTTTAAATGGTAACGAAATCTGAACGCCTGGTACTGACCGCTAGTTAACTATAGTACGTATATTATTATTCCATAAGTCTTATCTCACCGTTATCTTATCTTTTGCAAGGGTCATTATTGCATTTTGCTTTTACAGTTTACACAAACGTGATGCATTTCAAAATGATGCGAAAGAATCCACCGTGTACCTTTCATGCTTTGAAATGGATGGGAACCGTGCTAGTTGCGGTTGTTGGTGTAGTTTTTTTGTATTATTATTTGTATATGCCGGTTCGGCTTCGTATAAAATTATCGTATTTTTAAATATATATTCCCATAGGAATGATATGCACGCAGCACCGCCATTCCGCTGTAAATCTATCTCACCAGGATAAGGCCTATGTCTTATACATAATATATTGAATTCCTAAATTTTAAACTTAAATATTTCATTGACTTTTTAATTAATTTCTATAAACTATAATTCAATATTAAGTTAACGGAATGATTGATTTACGCGTACTAGCAGTTAGCGTGGATTAAAGCAAGATACCTAACACCAGGTTCGCGCAAACTTAGAAATAAAAACACTACAAACTATTGTATTTTTAAAGTAAAGAGTAATAATATCCCTTTCCAAAAATTATAAGTTCCATTTGGCTTTGGAAAAACCGCTCAACTTTGAATCTAAACGAGGACAAACCTTTTTATGGATAACCTTATTAATTCCTAGTCTAGCCTATTCTGAAAGTATATTTTTTTAATGATGTGATTGTTGGAAATATCCCAAAATAAACTGAGACTTTTACAGCATGGTTAATATCTAAATTTGAATATTTCGAAACATCCCATCATTCACCAATATTCTATTGTTATGGCGCCATGATCGGTAGTAATAAACCTATTTAATTTGGATCGATGATTTTTCAGTCTTTATAATATTTATTCATATTTTATGCCCACACTTTTCAGGACACAGATTTTCTTTCAAGATCCCCTGGAACAGGAATAAATCATTTCCATATTATTTTCCCGTCTGTCTTAATTATATTCGCATTATCAGTATTTCGTTTGCATTTCACGTTAAAAATTATTAAAAATATTTTATTTTATATTTCAATATTGTATTGCAAATATTAATAACCTATAAATGATGTTGATCTTCTATTATTCACGGATTATAATATATTCTCATAATGAATACACCAATTTTAATCACATTGTCATATTTTCTAACAATATGAATAATTTCAATTTTTCCTCGTCTAGTTTAAATATCTGAATTATTAATCTAATTATATCGCATTCGCTCTGATTATTTACTTTGTTGTTCGTGTATTTTTTTATAAAATTGTGTAAAAAAGGTAATATTAAATTGATTTTATTTAATGTATGTATTCACCTTAATATAATAATACAGTAGTAATAAATGAGGAGATACATGTAGCGGGAGGGCTTAATATAAGGAGGGAAAAAACAGCTTATTTTATTATAATGGTTCACTTATTTTCACTATCAAAAGCTTTACATTGTGTTAATTTTTGTCATTGGCAAAAAGCTCAATGCTCAAATTGCTCTCAAATATATTGTAAAAATAGTTATTGTTGCTAGGTCTGCGGACTAACTGTTTTGTGCTCGCTGCGCAATATCCACAACCTTTCTGTAATCGATAAAACGTCACGTGATGCAGAAAAACAAATAATAGTAAAAGTTTTCAGAAAACGTCAGATATTTTTAATTTCAAAACACTTGACTGTATTAGCATCGTCAGAAATAACCGACATAGAAAACATAATATTGATTACAACTTTACACGTTAACATGTGCATTAAGTAAATTTTTTTCCAACAAAATCTCATTACTTGTCACCGTATAATGAATTTATCACCAAAATAATAAATAGTATAGGAGACCGTCGCACACTGTGATATATTCCAAATCTAGTGGAACTTAATACAATGTAGACTAATTTAATTTTTATCTCCGGATGTACTGAATAGATTTTTATGAAAATTTTCCTGAATGTTCATAAATATATTCTTTATATGTACATATAACTAAAATCTATTCAAATTTATAGAGTTTCATGCAAGAAAAAAAACAAAAGTCGGTTCATTCGACTTATATTTGCACAAATTGAGCTTGTTTTATATACAACATGTCACGTAATTAACGCAAACCCTGAAAGTATTTTGTTAAGAATCGGCTACTTGTCTAAAATGTTCAAGCAACCATGACCTAATATCAATAGTTATGGAGATATGCAATATCAAAGTTTTCATTTTTTTTTCAATATTTCTAACTTATTTTTTGTAAAAAGTTGAACTATCATTACAGTAACTTATATCGATTATAAAAAATTCATTTGTTTCAATGCAACTTCAATAAAATGATAAAATCCTTGTAAAAAAGAACTTTTTTCAATTTTTGTAATTAATTGAAACTTGCGAACGGTGGAACTCTGTTTTCGCTTTCTTGACAAGATGGTAAGCTGGATAAATATTTAAATTTTAACCCCTCGACTGTTGTCTCAGTGTGTTATACTGGTGGGTACTCAATATGGCATTGACCATTAGTTTTAGACTTTAGTTAGTTTTAGACTATTTTTTTACTTTTTTATTTTTAGACTAATTTAGTTTTAGACTAGAGAGAGTTTGGCTCTGGCACTCCAAAAATTCGTCTCGCTTTTTTTATTCGAGTATCTCAGTAAGGAGACTCAGCAGCTACCTCTTTCATTAGATTGGCTGCATCCTTTTTCCAGGATGATCTCAGACTATCTTCAGTGGCGACCGTTAATTCTTCTTGAGTTTTTGTAGAAACTAGATCTATTATTTTTCTCTTTTGGATTTTCGAAATACATTTTCGAATGACTTCCAAAGCCTACCTGATCTTGTACAATCTCGTAAACCTGCTGAACTGGAGGGTGAAAGCAGGTCGAGATACTTAGAAGGCAATGATACTTTATCTTCAAACCACCCATCATGTTCAGCCCAAAAGTTCGATAATTTTCTACAGCTTTTCTCCAACTTCTCATCTATTTTTGCGCTAAGACTGCTAACGTTCATTTTTAATTCTCAAGGCGTGCTTTTAGAATCAACCTGGTTGTGTTTTTGTATTATAAAATTCTAAATGCACCTGTTTTAATCCTTTTTTGCCACTTAAAAACCATACTTAAAATATTTATCTTTTCATTATTGTAGGTACTCCTAAAGAAAATTAAAAAATATTGTATGAGTGTCTAAAACACGTGCCGCCAAATTTAATGAAATCTTACAGAATATGAACCAAAGTAGTAAATAAAATTATTTTCTCGTTGGGTACCCATGGATATTTTTTGTAAAATCAAAGCAAAGTCACACTTTAAAAATATTACAATTTTGACATGTACAAGTAAATGGCTTTGTATCTGGCAATAAAATATATATTTTTTAATACAGTTTACTTTGTAAAGTAGCCATAGACGTGAAGATAAAATATATATGTGTATTAGTAACTGTACATCGAAATAAATTCACTTTATTCTTGATCACAATGACTCAAATTAACGAACAAAGTTGATTTCAGAATGACGGCCTTTGCAAGTGTCACTTTGCCAGGTTGCCATATGAAAACCGGTGCTTTTATTTAACAAATAATTATCAAAACATATAGTCTAGGTAATTAGATACTGTGTATATTTTACTAATTTTTAATTGCTTGCTTTTTAATTTTTGAATAAAGTTCAGCTAGATTGCCAATATATTACAGTGTGCGTCGTCCTAAGAATGAAGTTTTTTTTTGTAAAATATAGCGGTTTTCCTGGGACAGGGCCATCGAGGGCGGTCCCGCCGCTCAAACTGACGAAAATTATTATTATTTTATATTAAATAACTGTGATCTTGTCGATCCAAATCTCGGCACGCCTCTCTGTCCTGGACCCTATCCAGAAGTATGTAGTTGTCTGCATTCGACTTATTCGGCGTGCATCGTGTCTCATCCATTGGCCCCTTCGAGTTTTGATATTATGGACCTCTTTTCTTATACTTTCCTTAGAATCTTCCGGTCCAGCTTATTATTTTCATCATTTTACGGCATCAAATCTCGAAAGCTTCTGATCTTTTTACCTTATCTCTCTGATTAATCGTCCTGGTTTCGTGTTTCGCTGCTGAAGTACAATGTTCTCAAGGTTCATTGTAATTTCTTGAGTATAATATGAATAAAATATTTGATTTCTGTAAATTATTAAACGTCCATCATTAATAAAAATCATCATTCGTATTTATTTTCTCATTACTCGCGTACTTTTCTGACCCGAGTGTTTTTGATCAATGTTTTTAATCGGAATGTTTTTAACCGCCGACACCTGATTAACATTCCAACAACTGTGATCTAATTGAGCGTTAAATGTTTTTGACGCGAGCAACAATAAATTATTAATAGTGTTCGCATGCTCTACAGACTTAACGGAACAGTGCCTATGCAGATGTACAAATAACATTAGCTCTTTATTTATAATCTGGTTCATCAATCCAATCCGCTGGCTCCGCATGCTGCGTGCGAGTGAGAAATAACTCCGAGCTAATATAATACGGCTTCAACGTCTCCCACGCCGCGCCGTCTCGATTGTTTTAGACAACTTCTATATTTAATCGACGTTCATTCATCTTGATGTATTTATTTTACTTTTATTCACGTGGTTATAAACTTTCACGACTGTCTAAAATCATCGCATTATTTTTTTTGTTGATTTTATCATTTTTTAATGTGCTTATATAAATGTGTGACATAATGATTGTTTAGCGCTTAATTAAGGTATATTGTACCGAGGTAATTGTAATTGTAGTAGGTGAATTTCCACACTTTTGGTGGACTATATTATATCATAATATTTTTCAATCGTATTTAATTTATACTGACGCAACACTATCATACATAAGTATCGTATTTTATCTTTTTCGATATACATATATATATTTAAAATATTTCAATTAACTTGCGTAGTTGGAGAGTTGTTATGAAAAAAATAATTATAAATTCCAACATTTTGCGCACTGCCTGAGTAACATGTGTAGATATATAATTTTCGATCTATTCGAGATAATTTTTGTTTTAAATTTTATTTCATGTATCATCGATATTTGATTGTATATAAATATTTTCCTTAAAAATTATAAAAATATTCATCGAGTATTTGGTAAATCCTCGTCAATTTAGGCTAATCCCAAAAATCATCGACGTAAATATATTCTCATATATATAAGCCTGTTATTTACGTTTCATGTGCTTATTTTTTTATTTAATTTATTTAATATGACATTCCTTAACTAGTATTAACTAGTATTTTACTCTTCACATTCTACAATCTATAATACATCTTAATGTATATTATATAATACATCTTATGCTCTACAACTCTATACTATTTTTACAATAATTATAACATTTGTTTTTAAAACCATTCATCTTATTTATATTCTTCGTGTTTTCCGGCGTCCCATCAACGCTTAATACTGAATATTGCAATGTAATTAATTGAAAATACGACTATTGTTATTATTATTGCTACTTTTGCCAAAGTTCCTTATTGTAGGAAGAGGACACAAATCGTATACATCATGTATCAAGAATCGTAATAATATGGCGCTAATCTGATTTTTTTATAAGTAGGTATCGTAAATTATTTAATTATTTGTCACTAAGAAGTTAACAATATATTTTTAAAGAATGAACTCTAAATAAGCCATAAGAGAATTCTATTATTAAAGTCAATATTTTTGAGAAAGAAGTTTCTGAAAGGCCTCGATACATTTAGGTAACCTTAGACAGTATGAATTATGTAGATGCCACTTTTGAACAAGAGTCTGGAGAGAAATGGGGAGTATTTGGTTTGATTGGAAACTAATTTAAAAGTTATGCTATGTTAAATTTCAAACTGATAAAGATAACGAAAAGTTTACTCACGTTTTAAGATTCAAACGATACCTGTAACGAAATAATTATTTCCTTGAGTAGGTAGGTCTATTCACGATTTTCATTGATTTAGAATCTTTAATATGCAATATTGTAAGGCAAGCAAACACGTTTTCATGTAATCTGCACTATGCAAATCGGAACCAAAACGTTGCAGTTAATGCGTCAAATTAATATTTCCGCAGTGGAGAATCATTCTGCCACCGGAAGGAAAAGTGGCCTAATTACAGAATGGAATAAATTATAATAAAGATAACTGCGTCTTTATTAACGTACAATGCCCGAATTAAAAAAATAATTAAAAACGTCTTAAGATTTTTTTACAAATATAACAAAATTTAAAAATCATTGATGTTATTACGTATGTTAAAAATTAGGTTTATTTTGAGGGTAGAAAAAAGGTTTATGATGATCTATCTACGAGTGAATATCGGCCTACCATTCGTTTATTCGTTTTCTGCGTTTGTCGTTAATTTTTTTTGGCAGATACTTCCGGATAAGGCGCAACCATCGTAGAGTATTTTTTTACGTTTTATAGCTTTGCGCTCCAGCTCTTGTTGACCATGATGTAAGTCAGGTAATATAAAATCGAAAGTCAGTTACGTACTGACTCGCGCCGTCAACGTCACAGCAATGATAACTACTAATACACTGATACACTCCGCGTGTTATACACAATGGTATCAATGTTTAAAAAAGTAATAAGTTATGAAACGCGGACTCTATCTATATCGTTAACATTAGCCCAAACGACACGTATGTTATGCCAACATGGATACCACGCTCGGATTGCTCGCCTTAACGATATGCGTAATGAAACTCCTCGTCCCAATATTAAAATGTCCAATTTTATTATATTATGTCCATCCTACCTTTTTCGCATCGTTTTAATGTATTAATCATTCGGAATATAGTACGCGTCATCGCGGTTTGGACTTTTTTTTTTAAATGTCGCGGCCCTCGTAGCGCAGAGGGTATGACACTGGCTTCCCACACCGAGGGTTCCGGGTTCGATCCCCGGTGAGGTCACAATTTTATTCTATGTGATTTACTCAAGCCTGGGTGTTTTGTGATGTATTTCGCTTCTGTAATTGGGCCTCCTGGTCTGTTGAAGCGTAAAAAAGGCAAACTTTTAAATGTATTCGGGTTATACAACAAAAAGGCCTGGATTTTTAATTTTTGAGGAATAATTCAGGAGAAATCCAAACATATGTACCTACAAATTAAGGACAATCATAATTGTTCAGCTCTATTTATGAAACCTTATTTAAAAAGATTATAAAAAATTCAAATTAACAAGTTGACGACACGTGAACCGATCGATACTAGCTCTGTCGTAATGGTTTTTGAATACCTGGATTGGTTGGTTTTATTCCTACTGTTTTTTGTGATTTTCCCGGTCTCTTCAAAAGCGATCAATGTCACAATAACTTGAATAATTTGAATTCCCCGAAGTTACGCGATAGGTGAGACCGACAAAAATCGCTTAAGTCGAATTCGCGTAAATTGGGGAACATCTTTTCATATAAATATATATAAATTTTATTTAATAGGAACCAAGATCTATCAAAAACCCTAGTTTATAAGAAAATATTTAATAAAATTGCTGTTCTTTGTACATATTTACATACATACATTTTTTGTCACGCAGAATTTCCTCGTAACAATTTAATATTTTTTATTCCTTGCTTTGTAACCAAAATGTGTTCTTCCTTGGAGTCTACGGTTTCTAAAAACATCGAGCCCTTTTCAATTGAGATGAGACCTTCTGTCAGGCTTGCAATTGTCATGTTCAAAAATTTTCATTCTGCTATCAAATTCTTGATACAGTTGCCGGCAAACTTCTTGAAATTTTTTGGCCTAGTGGGGGAATGCGCAGAAGACAAAATTTGGGTCTCGTTGGTGGAATGGTGCATGTGCAAACTTCCCCCCACTACGCCGTAAAATTGCAAGATGTTTGCCGGCTACTGTAATGTTAAGTTTTCATTCGCAAGATATCATTTTTGTTTTTTACCAGGTGCAGGAGAATAATATTAACTACGTTTTGACGACGTAGTTTTTTTTTAACGGTTTAGACGTATGTATAATGAAACAATCTTAATTTTCGTAGAATTCCCCTGAAATACGTCCAGTGCGTATCACAAGAAAAACACTAAAGAAATCGAGAACCGCTTAACTTCGAGTTCGCGTAAGTCTAGGGATTACTGTATTTCAGCATCAAAACTTTTAGATGATGGGCAAAGAGAGTGCTGCTGATATTTTGTGTACTTTTATCAAAAGGAGCACTTCTAAAATCGTCTTTATATTGTTCATTGGTACCTAGTGCTTTTTTAAATGCAAATGCACATTTTTTATTTCTATAGCTCCGAGAGTATATTTCAACTTGACGTAAATCGTTTTTATTTGTGCCTGTGCTCTTTTCTCAAGGGCCTTGCATCAGAGTTATCTAATTGTATACCGCAGTATAAATAAAGCATTCTTCTGGTGGTTTTACTGCAAGCAGAGTGGATATAACTCCGAACCTTATTTCACGGAGGATATCCTTCACTTACCGTTTGCATTCTCAAGATTGTATAATTGCTCGGTACCGCTCAGGCGTGACGATTATTTAGCATTACCACAGTATAATAAATACATGCATTACGAAGCGTGCGTATTGTGTATGTATACATCTGTGGAGTGATTCCTCGGTGAATTATTGCCGCAGTAAATTTGATGTGAAGCATTCTCAAACGTAACGAAACATTCAGTTTCACTACGTCCGCGTTTGTATGTATGCAAAAGTCAGCAATGGAACAAATTGTACATACACACTTACTCATAAACCACTGGTAAGGAATTCACGCCATATTCACCAAGCAAATTCACAATCTGTAATAAAAATGCGCGAAAAGCGGTCACATGTTGATGAGTAAGCGAAATTATCTATCGCCCAAAAAGGGTGTTTTCAAATTTTTTAAGAGAAAGAATATTTCCACTACATACCAAGAACATTTAAGAAAAACATTTTTGATATTGGTTCAAAAACATGAAAGGAACTGTCGCCGTTTGTACGTCGGTCATACTTGTAATTACGTAAGCCACATTATATGTACGTGCATTTCGAATAAAATTAATTCTACCTCCGTTCGGCATTTTTTGTCCCGTCACTTGACCGAATATAATAAAATATTTCTCTCAGGCTTTTCTGTTAACTAAATCAGCTGAAATTTGTGTATCCTACTAGTTTGACTAGAGAAATCGTTATCATAATCCTGCGTCTAGATATTGCGGATGACCTGCCGCCTATGCCGGTCTTTGTGGTAGGCCAGGAGCATCGAATTCTAAACAGGTCAATCGTACCGGCGATATTCCACAAGGTCTGGTTCCTTCTATCCACCGTTTATTTTATTAAGTAATAAGAGCAATAATAACAAGAGCAAAATATAAGATACAAAGATTCTTTTTGTAATAATCTTTCAATTGATTTCACCGTTTATTTATATTAAAAAAAACATTGTAATACATATATTCATTAGTCATTTAAAAGTTTTTTATAATAAACTTATTAGCGTAAAGTGAATGACTATACATTATTATGTCATTTTCGACATGATTCGATTATTATTTCAATTATATTCGCTGTATTTACACGTTTTTAATTTAACTCTCTTTCTCACAAATGGAACTTGTTTTTTAAGTTCTACCTTTTTAATTTTCTGAGACGCGTTTCACCTCTTGAGGGCATCATCAATCTAAATATTTTACATTTGTATTTATATGAAAATTTTTGTTTTTATATTTGTATTTATATGAAAATTTACAACCTGTATGAAATTTTTTAGATTGATAATGCCCTCATATGTGTGATTATGGAATTTAACTTTCTTTGTCTGTTCTTTGTGGTGGAATCTTGTAATTGATTTTTCATCAACTCCCCGACTAGCTAGAACTTCGAAACTTTCAACATTTGCGTAAAGTGAATGACTATACATTATTATATCATTTTCGACATGATTCGATTATTATTTCGATTAAAATTAATAATTTTCCATTATTATTGAGCGCTCAGCCGTAACATTTAACATTTTAATGTTGGTAAACAGTTTAATTTAGGATACTAGGTCGATGGGTGATTTTGATTTACGAATGTATGCAAGAAGCGTATAAAAGCATGTATTAAATTTATTTATTTATTTTGTATTATTGACAGTTTGCTCAGCCCTTTCTTGCCCGTTCATCAGAAAACAAACAACATGAGATGAAATCCAGCACTCCTTTATTTTAAAATAAATTGTTTTCAGTGATCGATTTATATTTTCGTTTTTATGAGTAACGGTGGGAGCAATATTGGAATAACTGATTGTTAACTGGTGGTAAAATGAATGCTCCCTGAAATCTACTATGTGATGTGAAACGTAGTAAATTAATTAAGCGCGTGGGTGCCATAATTTTGGTGACGAATTAAGAACTACATTGTTGTTGCATTCTTAACACTGGAGGGAAAAAGTCGGTGTTTAATAGAATACTGTAGAAATTTTACACAAATCGCACATATTTAGTTTCGATTTTTATGTGCATGTTAATAATAATTATTATAATTATCTGCTGAGCGCACCAAATTGTGTTACTGTATTTGATAACTAATATCTTTATGTTAATATACGTTTATCACCGTGACCGGTATTTTTAATGCCAATTAAAACTCATGCATTTTAATATTTTTGCCAAAATCAAGGTTTTTACCATTGAAGTTTAACCACTGTTGTTGTTTGTATGATTTCTATGATTTAATAAAATTCGTAATCTTGCAACTAGTTATCTCCCCATATTCACAGACAAGTCCCTTCTTGTTTGCTTTCTGGACCATTCTCATATTACCTATCCTCGAAATTCATGTTCTTTGTTCCTCACTTCTAATAATGTCCTTGCCATATATTAATATCATAACGGAAGGTTTTTTCATCAACGAATGCCTTTCATTAATGCTTTCTAATGTAAATCGTACATTACAGTGTACGTGCATATTCCGTATTCATGGACACATCTGTATTAAATGACGCTTTTACTATTGTTTAAACTGTTATTGAAGTAGGGAATAGATGTTTATATTATTATTTTTACTATAGAAAATGTATCACTCTAATACTGTGTGGTTACCTTCATTTACTAATATATGCTTAACACTCCGTTACACGCGCTGCAAATAATTACATATTTACACGCGCGGGGCACCCCTGTGCCCCAAAGTGATTGATGGATTATTTGTTTTGTGGGTAGAAATAAAAAATTAACAAATTTTATACATAATCAGTCTTCATTGACACTTATAATGAAAACAAAAAATAAATCTTTTCTCTATAAAACAAGAACAAAAATATTTTTTCCTCAACCTTAGAAAATTATGAAAAAATTAACATGGAAATTATAAATTTGAGATTTTAGTCTTAATTAGTTAACTTATTGCAATCATTTTTACTTTGGTTATAACACTTAATGCATATACTATATTTAAGATCGTTACACACAGGCTTGTGACATTTCTGGCATGCTGTTTTAGTCGAGCGATTTTTGGCTCTTCCACAGCCATGGCATCTAGCAGTTTAATCTTTTTTCGGGGTATGTCATCTTCCTGAGGTGTCAAATCGTTTTGGTTTATACCCAAAAAAGCATGCTACGTTCAAAGGAACATGGAATGCAACATAAAGATGTTTCTAGGAATATAAGAGGCAAGTACTTATTTGTCGTTCTAATCTGTTCATTTTGGTTTATATGCAGGTACCTAAAACAAACAAAACATTTTTTATTATACCGTTGTAAAGCTAAATATTGTACAATTATATACAATATTAATTATCTTTACGTGAAATTCAGAATAGATAAGAAAATATCAAAATGACTTACCTTCTTCAAAAATGAAATAGCTACGGTATCTCACTCGCGGGGCACAGGCGTGGCCCACCGACATTAAAAAGTTTCCAGAGAACACATCCGTTCACCAATCTGCCGTCGCGTCACTAGCGAGTACTCAAGGACACTAACAACAGCTATTAGATGCGGCAAGATTGTAGTGATACATTGTTTAATAAATAATAGGCAAAAATATTTCACTGGGGCACGCCTGTGCCCCGCGCGTGTAACGGAGTGTTAAATATTCTAACACATGTTATCAATGTTGTCATTTCATCTGACCTATGTATTAGATACCGCCTACCGACTATCGACTATAATTTAAATACTTGTATACAATAATTTCTTCTTTCTTTTTTAACGTCCTACGATATTTACCTATACTCCTGTAATGTGCGAATCTCTCGTGTTGCAGAGTACTTATACAATATTCGCTATGATCATTACACTACACACTGCACGCCTGCCCTAATAAGATAGTAATTCTAACATTGACCTGGTTTTTGCTCAGATGCTATTATCCGTTATCCACTCGGTTCACCTTTTGTAACAATAATAGGCTCCCAAAGTAAAGGATTATGGAGACAATGACCTTTGTTTGACCGTGTTACAATTACATCCGGCATTCGCTGCAACTATTGCAAATACACACGAAGGTAAATTATTTACGCATTACGGCGAGTTCGTCTAATTCGATAAGTTGAATGTTTGCTTGATGCTTGAATGGAATCCTCCGTAACTGCAGTAACAATTTTGTATAGAATTTTTTCCAGTGCGATGGTATTTCCTTTGGGTGACGACGTAGCGGCGACAGAAACTGCGATGTGAATGCAAAAACGATATTTGATTACGTTACCATCTTGGGAATAAAATATCTGATGGAGAAAAGTCAGCTTATTTTATGTCTCGTCCGCAGTTGGAAGATTGCGTCCCAGAATGGTGGTCCTGGTGTGCAGATAGAACACGAAGATGATTTTGGTATTGACTGTTCAACCGTCTCTAACAGTTTGTTTTTATTATTATATTGCAGAGGTTTGCAGCGGCGGAGAGCTGCCCGAAGTGGAGATAATCAGTCTCCTGCACGAGAACATCCCCAAGTACAAGCTGAGAGCCGATACGCTCACCGCCTTTTCGGGTAAGTTTCGTGACTAATCACAGTCATTCATTATTATTTTCCATCCCTTCTTTTACCCTTCGCTTTATTGTCACTGTGTATATTATTCTTAATAGTTATATGATATCTGTTTCACTCGGGTGTACACCGATTCAATATGCAGTGATTTGCCGGCTTGGTGTTTTAAGACATCCTTCGAATATTGCTTATTCCACGACCTGAAAGAATAGTAGTTTCTGTTTGCTATCACTTATACTTCAAACAGATATTATAATTTAATGTTTTGATATTTATTTTTAAAATCCTCATTTTGCATATCGCCAAAATTTATAAAAAAAAATGATGCAAATCTACGTTAGTATGAACATGATATAAGAGAAAGATATAATAAAATCTTTGACGAGGAAAGCCGAAGGGAAAAGGCCAAAATAAAAATTACATAACTTGTTTCAAAATAAAACTTTAAAAATATGCATTGTATATATTTAAGATAGATTGAAGAGTTATGAATATATAATATATCTTATAATATTCACTATTTAAAAAAAAATAATGCATGTAATATTTTTCATGAGTAGAAGATACAGATCTGGTGCAAGACCTTAACACAGTATCAAAACTTAGCCTAGTACATATTAATAAAATGAAAAGTTTATTGTCAGGTCTTAATACCAGTTTGTATATATTAAAGCCAGTTTTTGATCAGCCTTTATAAAAAAAAAAATTTAAAAAGACAGATTTTGCAAAACGGGTTGTTTAATTTGAGGAAAACGCAAAAATTTACGCTTTTTTCTTTACATTTACTATCAGTACTGATCAAACAATCGACCCTTACTGTTGTACATTCTCTCTCTCTTCTCGCATAAGAAAGATGACGTCTACTCGCGGATAAAAATGTAAAATTTCACTGCACACAAAAAACAAAATAAATAAATAATTGTGCACATTTTTGAAATGCGATGAAAAGTCGTGACCTTTATAACAATGATAATTTAAAATATTGTGAATATGATGCATCGTCCACCCACACAAATTGCGAAATAATTATAAAAAGAAATTATCTTATGGAAAAAATAAATTATAGGAGAGTGGGAAAAACTGTCACATTTTAAGTCATGACAATGTTGATTGAAATCGTAAATACATTTTAATAATAATGTTTGATGAAAATATCTCAGGTCGTTTTTCGTTCATTTTTGTGCTTATTAAAAATTTAAGCGTATCGGTTATATTTTTATTTGTTTTAGGTATTTAAATCTCGTTTCTGTATCTTACGGAATAATAAATCTGTTGTGATTTATTAATTTCAGGATTTTATATTGATATTTTTTGTTTTAACAGGATACGAAAATCAGGATTGGTTCATACCATCGCCTGCTCTGAAAATCGAAGACATCGATCTGAAATTATCGCCTGACCAAATCAGGGAAACACTCAATTACTTCAGTAAGTACCGATTACACATTGTATTTTCCTTGCTTTTGGTACGCCTGCTGCGCTCATTGATAACACAGGTAAAATAATTCGCGCTTCTACTACCAGATTGCGCTTTAGTCGGCAGGTAATTTTCACAGGTGTCTTCGCTAAGTCTCCACCAGCTTACCGAGAAATACTACAGGTGTCGCCGTTACTAGTTTCTGATAAGCAATTGTCGATTCGCTAGAGTTATATTTCCTTTTTGATATGTATCACAAGATGACTTCGTGCTTAAATGAAATTATCGGTTTTAAAATAAAATATTTAAAATGTATATACATAATAGCCTACTGTTAATAAATATGGACATACACAGTTTTACAATTTTTAGTGATTACATAACTTATAAATAATAAACTTATTAGTACATACATAAATAATAGAACGAACAATATTATACGTTTCAATTTTCAATCGTTCAATCTTCAACAAATGGCTTAAATGCTAGCCAACATAACTAATTTTTTGGAATTGTTATTGTGTATTGTAAAAGGATTTCCTTTCGTCGTGATCACAAGATTTATTTTCTCTTCTGGAGGAACTTCTGAAATGCCGACATGGGTAGGTATTTTAGATACTTTACACATCTCCGTATTTTTGTAAAATGTCTATATTCAGCCATAGTATATATTTGTGGGACTTCTTATTTTAAATCCGTGTACATTTGTACGTAATAAAATGTTTTATACGGTAAGTTTAGGCTCACGTCCCATACAAATGTATTTTATTATTTATTCTCGTTGCGAAAGGTGAGACGTCGCCAAGTAACACATGAGCTTTATGCAAATGTCATAAACGAAACGTGCATAACTTTGAATATATGTACAACATAAAATTCTGAACAAAAAATTTGCGTAAAAAATTGGTCTGAAATGCTCCGTTATTACCGAAATAATATGAAAAACATTATTATTTACTAAAAGTTCAATGAATTACGGTATTTGGTACGAAAAGTGACAATGAACGCTGCAAAAAATCGGGAAACCAATAGAACATCAAATTTTATTGTTTAAGTACATAGGTTTAACACACATAGGTCATGCATTTTTTCTTTCATCTCGGCAACATTTTAACTCTTTATATAGTACCTACATTTATTTACATAATTATTGATTGATATGACAGTTACAGTTTTGAAGTGCAACATGATTATTTTAATTATTCAAGAACTACTTGTGTTTAACACATATATGTCATGCATTTTTATCTTTCATCCGGGCAATAGTACATTTTAACTCTTTTTATATAGTATATTTATTTAAATAAGTATTGATTGATATTGCAGTTACAGTTTTGCAGTGCAACGCGATTATTTTAATTAGTAATATACACACATTGATTTATTACTACTGTAGGTGTTACACCTGATGATGACAGGGACTGCCCCTCTCGAAACTTTAGTAGTGACGAGTATAGCTCAATTGTGTTTATAACAGAGTTTAAGTTATTACAAATTAAAATATTTGTTTACAATTTTTAGTTATGCATGTTTCATTTATTAGATTATGAAATTATCAGAATTATGAAAAATTGGATGAAGATGAATCTTCCCGGATCACGTGTCTTTGGCTATATGTGAACCCCACAGACATTTTCTGACTCATAAAAATGCACCAGTTTGTGCCACGAGAAGTAGCTGCCGTACCCAGGAATGTGTTATTTTATAATGCTGATTGAGAAATGTGGCTTTTTGTCTGCCTTAAATTCACACGCGATTCACGCACGATTGTATTGTTTTCATTCAAGAATGGGTCGGTGCCTATGTACACACTAATTGAATTCTTTCCATTGTTTTTAATGGCGCAATCCTTTTATGTACGCGTTAAAACACTACATTCCTACGCACTTATTTTGTTAGCGTCGTGGCGACTACGCCTTTTTAACTAAATACTATGTATCGTTTTTATCCAAAAATATTATATTGCATTAACGGTATAATGTTTTCGTCCAAAATTAGTAAGTGTATTACATAATGTGTTTTTTTTATTAACTTCACACGCCAAAAAAGGTTTCATCGCAATAAAAATATTCTGTAATTACATTATACCTACATGTTGGGAAACAGTGGGACGTACAAATTCTTCACGCTTTGCTTATATTCGATTATTTTTTTAATAATAGTAATTTGCACCTTTTAATCAATATTTTTTTAATTAATTTAAGATGTTTTCGATTATCATCCATTTCAGGCAGGTTATCAATATTTTTTCGATCGATCATTTCTCTCGTTCTCGATAGACAGCATTGTTTTCGCTTTATCGCATTGCTTCAGCATATTTCATCTATATGCGATATATGCTTGATGAATGACTCGTGCGGGAATCTTAATTATGCCTACGTGAGATATTGTTTCCAATCTTATCTATAATTAGTGTGTCTTAAAGTAATTTCTTTAATAAGCGTGGACAAACATATCATTATTTTTTCACAAAATTGAAGAAACATACGATATTTAACACAACACAATAATAACACAGTGTAGGTATACAGAGTATAGCAGACTTAAATATTAAGTGTAGATACCTACCTATTTAAAATTTCAACCAAAAATGATCTTGTCAAAAATCAAAATCCGAGATGAAAGAATTTTATTTAATTCATGGAGATTTCAAATGCTTTTGATCGAATAAAAAAATCCGAAAAGACAAGATTACAGGGGTCATCCAATCTAATGCATTCTTAGTATTAAATCAATTAAGTTTTTCTAGCACATCTAGATCTAACATGTCTGATATTTTTTGTTGGTGAAATTTAATCACTGATGATTAATTTTATCCACATTTTTCTAAGAAATAATCTTTTTTATCTTAACGGTATGAATTTTTTTTCTTCATTTCTACTTTTACATATCTCTTCGGAAGACTATCACCCTTGTTCCTAGAATAGTAATGAAGCATAACAATCATGTTTTTACTGCTATTATACATATAATAAATAATATTGTCGCTTCGTCACTCTTGAAGTTTGACAGATGTCTCGACATTTTGCGTATACTTTTTCTATTTTTTGTTCTTACTTATACTATAAAAACGTCGTTATAATGGGAATAAGGCAGTTACTGTAACCTTCTGTATATGATATGTACGAGTCTAGGGCAGTGGAGGTAATTTAGGCAGCGGGTTTGGATTCTGGTGAACAAATGAGAAGTAGATTCTAATTGAACAATAAATTGTTATTTCAAGTGAACGTAATATTTAACACATTCAGGCATCACTGAATATTTTCTGTTAACCCAAATATGTTTATATAAAAGAAGTATCCGAGTATACACAATACATATCTACTTATAAGAATAGATATCTCTTCGAAATATCAAGATTATTTTTCTGGTCACGTATTCAAAATATTTTAATTATAGTTTACGGAATATTCTCACGTCATCATCATTTCCCAATAAAATATTTGATAGATGTGTGTGTGCATTTTATTACCGAAGACATGTGATTTCTTTATCTAATTGCAGCCTTTTACGCCTTTGATATTATGTAGGTACCTACTTCACAAGAGAGAATGATTACATATTGTTCTAATCAACAAGAATCGTATATAATATATATATATATATATATATATATATATATATATCTATATATATATATATAAAATATATCATCTATATTCATATATATATACATATAACATAAAAACAATAAATATATATATTTATTTATGTTATTTTGGGGGAAAAGCAAACACAAATCAACATCTTAAATATAAAATAGCAATTACCAATTTTCCACTGATATAGTAATTTATTTAATTTGACAGCGAGGGGAGAGGGTGGCGGGGAAGTGGGACGGGAATAGAGGGAGGATATTTGTACGAATTAGTTTGGGTGCGTGTTATCATAAATATATTATATATATATATATATATATATATAGTATATATATATATATATACACTAGCTGTCCTTACCCGACGTTGCACGGGTTATGTGAGGGTAAACAAAGGTTCGATTCGAATGGTATAGATTTGCATCGAAAATATATAAGCGTAGGGGAAAGGTTAAAAGAATGGGGGGGAAATGTCGCATATGTTACCTGCCGAGTCCTAACGAATAAGTTTCCAAATTTTGAGTCCTATCGGTCTAACGGTACAGATTTGCGTCGAAAATATGTCAGGGGGAAGGGAAGGGGTAAAAGAATAGGGGGGAAATGTCGCATATATTACCCGCCGAGTCCATGAGAATAAGTTTCCAAATTTTGAGTCCGGTCGGTCAAACGGTACAGATATATATATACTATATATAGAATATATATATCGCATTAACGATGACTCAGAAGCAGAATAGAACGATCTTGTAGTGAATTGAGGAAAATGCACTTGTAATGTTCCATTCGTGTTGCAACGATGAAAACCCAGTAGGTATGAGTGGACTCATCGTTATTTAGAGGTTTTACGTTTATTTTTAAGTCTTGCTCACAAGTCACAAGTGCCCGGAGCATTTCGTTATTTATGAATGCTGAAAATACTCCATTTTGTTAGTCATGAAGTTCAAGCAAATATATTAAATCTTATTTCAATTTTGTGATATTTTTTATTAATTGAGAATGTCAATTATATTTCCGCTACATCGCAATTAATCTCCAATATCCTCAGAAAGTGAGCAGTGACCCATTGATGAAAATTCTCCCCAATAATCGATAGGTAGGTTCATAGTTCATGTCTGTTTATTTTATTTTAAATTCTTACATTCGCGCGTTATGTTTTTTTGTGGTTGTATTTATTTTCATGTTCGACATATTTTCATTAATTATGTTTTCGTTATAATTTTATATACGTTAAATATCGGCTCATTATTTTGTAAACACCCTTTTGAAATACCTTGTTCGTAATTAAATAGCTAGAGTATATTTTTTTTTATATCGATACGTTATCGATATTGCATTTGATAAAACCGCTGTAATAATTTCTGATAATATTTTCTTGATAATATTACATCAGTGGATTTTATAATTGTACTGTTTCGCTTTTCTAGCTCTTCCAATTATGTTAATATTTTTGTACTTGATAAATTAATAGTAATTAATTAATTGTAGCGCAATAAAACAAAGAGCACCATCTATATATTTTTTAATACAAATGTAATTCGTTTTGGATCTCAACAGACATGAACGTCACCGAATAAAAATACTGTGAATAACCTTAATTAAAACCATCACCTTAATTAAAATAAGTATATTCCTAGTTTTCGTGGAAACGAAAAAATCCATATTTTCGGCTGTAATGATGACGTATCCTGGCTAGCTTTATTAAATTTTATTTCGTACATAATATATCTTTCCTAGGTCACCTTGCTGTGACAGGCCAAATATTGTATCTATTATATTTCTGGTGTTATTTTCAACCTATCACTAATTTAAATCTAAACTGAGGAAGTTAAAACAATCTTATTTTATTATTAGACGATGTTGTCAAAGTTCGGTCACCCATTTATATTTATCGCGCCTTATTCCCAAAGGGACACTCACTGTACGCAAGGAAGAACACTCATACATAACGATTTGTAATTTTAAATATAATATATCTTGCTTACATTTTAACAATATTCTCGGCTTGAATATGCCGGTATGTTCATTAAATTCATTGTTCGAAAATAAATTTTAACAATTTCGTTCGGTTATTTAAGTTTTTATTATATTTATTCCCTTTTCGTAACAGTCTAGTCATCTCTCCTTCGTTGCAGATTCATTCATTCCTTGAAATTAAGTAATATAATTGTATGAAGTACTGCGTGATAGCGTCACAAATCACGTAAATCAGCGCCGGCGCCGACTGTATCCGGCATACTTCTTTAATCATGTGAAAAACTTAGGAGGGAAGTTAAATACTCTTTGTGAACTATTTTCACGATACAACCAACATGTTGTATCTATCGTGTGATTATCCACTTAACCGTGTCTACTTACCACCGTGGTAACCAAATCATTCGAAATATAATCTAAACGTGCTTGATAAATTTTTATTTCGTTTTGCTCATTCGCCTTGAGAACGACTTTCGCGGAAATACACCATTATCGGTATTTATTTGGGTCACTCTGTAATCGATCTGAAATAAGGGCAATCTTTCTTTCAAGGTTAGACGATAATACTATTTGGAATTCGAGAAGAATGCTCGTGATTCGGCGTGCTATTATTATTTTCGCGAAATTGCATCCACTGCGATTCGCAACAATGGCGGTCTTGCTACATTAGTAATTGGAACATTTTTGCATAAAACGATATAAATACCGAGAAAATGTTCGCAATCAACCTGTGAACACTCTCGGATTGTTTCATCGCGAGCAAGAACTGCACCCCTCGCAATTACCAACTGTCGCTCCATTGTGCGCGCAAGTGAGAGTCTCCCGCGCACGTGTGCGTTCGCGTGTCATCGGATGTCAATTGTTCAACTTCCTGGCGGATGTTACTTTTTAGTTTTCATTGAGAAGAGGGAAATCTGAAATTATATTTCTGTCTTGAACCTCCGCGAGAGTTTCAAATATCTTTTAAATGTGTCTTTACAATTGCTACTACTATTACAATATTTTCCAAACTTGTATAAGATTTCGTCTTGTTATAGTATCTTCTTTGCTTTTTACAAATCTAATGCCTTTATGTATCTGAAATATGTCTATATTTTTATTATTAACCAGTACGCCTCTGTAACAGTTGCATTATGTAAATGACTTTCCCGCATACAAGTAACTGTTACTTGGGATAATAACAGTTATTTTATTGCATGTGACTCGCTCCAACAATTACACGTAGACTGCTATTATTCCTTATTGCACCCATCGGGTAAGTCAATTTGCCAATTTTAAATTAACTACCGGGGGTACCCATCACTTCAATTATTTTCTATCACTTCGTCGTCTTCTTGTGATTTTTCTCGCTGTGCGACAGTGGCTTTAGTTACCCTGAAAAAGAAAATATTAAACGATTTGTCAGTTTTTAATTGTAGAACTAATTAATGGTGTTTCCTATATTATGTTACAAATCGTTTCCTATATAATTATATTTGTCTCGTCGTGTAATTAAAACATTATTGTGAACACGGTTGCTTAAAGAGCGTACATTGTCTGTAGCATGATTACATTTTATCGGACGATGTCATCGCTTAAGCGAAATTTCTATTTTCTGTAATCAACGATAATTTTAATAAAATTTCTATAATTGATTAATATAGTACCTAATGCTTATATAACATAATATTTGCTTATTATATAAACTAATATAGTACGCGAGTTAAATTTTATAAGTAGGCGACCAATTTTGACAGACAATTTGACAATCGCTCGTAGGAACGAAAAGAAACAGCTATTTTTTTTGGTGCGACTTGACAAAAATGAATGAAAAACAGAACGAGGAAATTTGAATCTTCCCCTTATTCGAGACAAAAAAAAATCTAGCCGGCTTAAAATCAGATGCATGTTTTGCAAGTGCATAAGATATTCTTGGCACATTTTCCCAACTTATGTGAACTTTGCTTAAATATATGAATTGCGCGAACCCGCTAAAATTGGCGCAGTGACTGCTCTACTTTATCTGGGCTAGCCGAATCCAGGTCAACGGCCGTGTTTCTGGACTATTTATTATCCGCAGCCCTTAAATCATTGTTTATCGTTCATTTGGCTGGGACTGCTAGACGAAGTTCGAATGAATTATTTTAAGTATTTTTGATACCTCTGTCTGGCAAGGATAAGGGTACATATGGCAGTAGTGAGCAATAGACGTATCCAGGTGGTGTCCAACACCAACGCGCAGGCGATTGAGAAATGTAAATTTTATTCGCACCGGGTACAATCCATTCGTCTGTTTGTATATCTTTAGATTATAGCTTTGAAATTACAACAAATAATTTTTACATCCGAGTAGTAAAATTATTTGCTTAAATTTTTTAAATCATACCCTTACTATATGTAAATTCCTATTCTGGGACGGATATTTGAAGTAATCATTTTAAGTATATGTATTACAAGTTAGATAATGGCTTTAAATATTATTCTTCAAATAATATAATGGCCATAATTTTAACCGCTTTCGCAATAATATTGTAACTTCTTTCGAGTGTACTTCTGTTGAATATGTTGTCTGGTAAATATAGAAGTGTAGAATTATTATGCCCTGATGACGCCAGTTCTCAATCAAAAAAAAAAAAAAAAGTCCCATTGGAACGAAATTGCGCCCTCAAAAATGTTTTTTAGGTTTTTCATAAAATCCATTGGAATGTTTTGCAAGTGTACATATTTCTGACTTTCCTCTGCGGAATAATCGATTTTAGATTAATGACCTTTTGGCCTTTTGTAGATAATAATCTCCACGAATACGCCTACATGCCGCGCTGTCTCCGGTCAAACTGTGAATATTTAACGACCGTCGGTCACTTATTTCTGGGGCCTGCTATTGATCGGACACACCTGTATACAAACAAATATAACCATTGGGTGGGCATCCATTGTTATCATCCGTCATACCTCCAAGTTTGGTAAGCAGCTCGTTCTCGTTTCCGGAGCGGACTCTGAGTGACGGACAACGGTCATGGGTCAAAAGCGGCGAACGTCGGTCATGGGTCGAAAGCATACGTATCTATTCTTGCCTAAATAATCTACTAATCTATTTTTAATCGCTAATATAACAATAATATTGTATTTGATGTTTTCTTAAAATATAGCATATCGTTAATCAATATTCATTATATTGACAATGTTATCTCCGCTAGACACAATAGCACAGGATTGTCAAAAATAGATAATTTTCAAATTTATTGTGTATCTAGCTAATTGAAGGCTTGTCGCAGGGCAAAGATAACAAATAGTTTCATGGTATCGTACAGTTGATTGCATTTAAAGTTATTTAAACGGTATACCCAGGACACTGGTACACGGTATATTTGAAAACGGTATAAATCGGTGCCGGTATAATTTTTTTATTTCTAAAACCCTTGAGAGCCATCTTAAAATTAACCCGCCTCGCACCCATCCGCACTACTCCCATCGCACCCCCTGAAGGCCATTTTTTTCCTCCGTGAAAAGATATCCCTTGCAACTTGTCTAGTAATAATTTATTTATATAATAATAATTTATCTCATAATCTCTAGCGTTTACTGTTTGTTCCCTTAGAACATTTCATTACGCCAAGCAGCCCTCGTATTTAGAGCAAGATGTACAAACAAGACACACGGGCATTCTAATATAAAAAGGAATTTAATTTATTAAAACTTTTATTTATTTTTTGTTACACTTTTACCACAATTATAACGTGATTTGTTCGTGCACTTTCAAAAATTGTCTGTAAAGAGAACAACATTCTAATCTATTTTTAGTTCTAATCTACAGGATTCAATGGTTGTTCTTGCTGATAAATCTCAGGGTTGCCAGTTGATAAATGAAAAGCTAAGATGTATTTTATCTAATGCGTGCACTCTTGTTTAATTTAAACTCAATAAATACTTTGGGCTGAGTACATAATTTTTAATGTTTTTTTTTACATTTGAAATATTTTCCTGTAACAATATGTAGAATGAAGATTTTAATTGAATTAAATATCACCCATGTTGTGACTAATTACGTATTGCTCCAAATTGTTTCTTTATTAAGTGAAAAATTTTAAGAAATTAAAGAATTTAGTTTCATTAAATTTAATTATGCTATCCTAATTCGTAATTTTCATTGCGAAGCTTTCTAAATTAATAATAAATATATTTTATAAAAGTTGTGATCAGAAAAGAGCGTATCCTCCAATTTGCGAGAAACTTGCCGGTCTCCAGCCGGAAGAACGAAACTCCGACCTTCGTCTTCGCAACATCATTTTGGTAGTATTGGAAACAACTACTGCTTTAGTAAATTATTAACACAGGTCTAAGTTGTTCTCTTACGACTATTCACCTTACACAGTTGACAACAACATTTCAGAACTATCTATAGTTGTCATTGATTATTCGAATAGCATTGAACTTTTTACACGCCGCATGCTTCACAAGGTCTGACACGCTAGGAACTACCACTGACCGGTTGTTATTTTTTTTTTGGACTTCATTAACAAACCACGGTCTTGTTTGATTGTCATTTTTACTCTAATTTTATGTAATTATTCCTTGTAATGAAACCCTTTAAATGTCTAAGTAAATAATATATTTTTTTTGTTTCTAATATTGAAATATTGTATCCAGGCGCATTGTTGCTGAGGATTTTAGCAAGAAAGTAAAACACTTCATTCTGCGCCCTATCTGCCTCACCAGTATATTAAGATTTTACTGCGCAAAGACAGTAGGTACTTTTCTGGTATTGTAACTAGTTAAAACATTTGGATGAAAACAAATAAAATGTATGTATTATTAGTTCAAAAATTCAAAATATAAACCACAATTCAGTTAAATAGCTCTAGTAGAAAGAAAAATAGTAATCTTCAGTTAATTTATATATGCATGTAATAACCTCAATGTATGGAATATTTAAGAATTCGAATTTTGCGATTATTAAATCTGCCTTGAAAATATCATAATACGTTTATAGATGTGCCTATATCTTTTTGATTGTTAATTTGTAATTAAATCGATTAATTAGGTTGTTGAAATGTTTATAATACCGAATAATAGTTCAGTTTAGGAATTAAGATTAAAATTATCAAACCCTTCATAAGCTGATAAATTTATATCATTTTTCAGCGCGCGCGCGTCATTATTTTACCTGCCAGTCGCAATGTCTTGTCTAGACGCTAGTACTTAAGTAGTCCGCTACATTCACAATGTTGAGCAAATCACCGACTATCAGATTTTATGTTTAGCAATATGGTTCACCATGTTCGTGTTGGATCGACTTAAACCGCTGCAGAGCGTGTTAACGATTGCCCAAGGCGTTTTGACATTTCAGAGAAGACTAGACTTCTTCGCAGGTCGCATGATATCGGATTGATGATATTTCTTGTGACATTTCCCATGGAGTCGCTTACCTCTCTCACAGCCCTAGGTCACCGGTACTGCTGGGTACGGTTATTGGCAAATATCTAACAGTATTCCCACCTGTAAACGTTATTTGCCGATCTAATAGATCAATGAAGCCTTGGGGCTTACTTATGTGGTGGAGTGGGTAAGGCGCTCAAGTTTGACAAGAATTTTCTACATTACCACTTCAAATATCTCCTATTTTCTTAACAAGAATGCTTCATTCAGTTTGACATAGTAATACTATTGACCACAGTTCTCCATGCAGGCATATTTGTTTTATAAAATGAAAAGAAAGTAGTAAGATTTTTATGTAATCTTTTATTTTATATTTAGCCTTAAATATATTACACAATTTCGAAGTCGAAGAAGATAGTTTAAAATATAAATGTAGCCCATGTTTTACGCTTGTGGTTCATTATGTTTGGAAAGTATGTCATGACAAACTGATGTTTGCTGTTGTATATGTGTATTTGGTAGTGCCATTAGATCGCACATCGCTCTATTTTGTTGATTGTCTCGCAATGTTTCTGAACAATTTAATTTATCAAAGAAAAGTTCCATAATTTTTTTCTATATCTTTTTTTATATGCATTTTCTGATATTAACTTTTTTTATATTTCCCAAATGTTATGGCTCGATCTGTGCCAAATTTCACATATCTATGCCATGATCACGCCTTGTCTCAAATTGTAATCGGCAAGCTAATATGACATCTGGCGAATTGTTCGATCCTTGGTTTTTTTGGATTTATTGGACTTATTCATTTTACGAGTATAATACATTATTTAACCGACATTTCTATTCCATCATCGGGCGATTTATTTTATTAATCTTGAATGAATAGCTCGAGGCGTCAAACGACTTTTTTAAAGATTAATTATTTTTCTATAAAATAAACCCTAACTAACCATCACGCCGTTTCCACGCAGGGGTAGGCAGAGAGGATTGAACGCCACACTTTTCTATCCTGGCACACCACTTTTGCTTCGGCCACATCCATATATCTTCTCATACGAGTTCTACGGTTGTTGCGGCTTTTAACAGAGCCATCCTCAAATACTTGTAGTATCTGATCGTTTCAGGTCTTTCGCGGACGCCCTCTATTCCTGTTGCCTTCAACACTCGCCTCATATATTTTCTTAACCATCCTTTCCTCGTTCATACGTTCCACATGACCAAACCATCTAAGCATTCCTTTCTTTATTCTATCTACCACACTACAGCCAGCATTACATCCACTTCTAATGTGTTCATTCCTCACTCTATCGACCAAAGATTTTCCACGCAAGCGTCTTAGTGACCGCATTCAGTCTACTTTCATTCCTCTTTTGCCAATTCCAGGCTTCACTTCCATACATCAGGGTTGGCATTAGAACGCCATTATGTACCACTAGTCTTGCTTCCTTTGACAGATTCTTATTGGCCGTAATTGCATTCAGAGCACCATTAACTTTGTTTCCCGTAGTCACTCTCCTTTCGATATCATTCTCAGCCTTGCCGTCTCTACTAAACATACTTCCCAAATACACAAACTCATTCACTTATTCTAAGCATTCGTTGTTTACAATTTTTTTCAATTCAATTTCAATGTTTAATTTTTATTTATTCCATAATATGTATATTACAAACTTTATATTCAATGCATACATATTATGAAGTTATATCTAAAAATATACATATAACACATACACACACACACACACACACACACACATATATATTTGTAAAACATTAATAACCTCGTAGGACTATATTCCTGCCTTGATTATGAGTCGAAAATGTCCAAGCTATTATGACCTAATATCAATAGTTATGGAGGTATGCGACATCAAAGTTTGCATTTTTTTTTCAATATTTCTGTCTTATTTTTTGTGAAATGTTAGACTATCATTCTCTTTAATACAAGTCAAATAAAAAAATAAAAACCTTTGAATTTTAATTGGAATGTTTTCCAATTAGAATTTTTTCAGGGTTTTTATCATTTTATTTAACTAGTATGGAAACGAATAAATTTTTCAGATTGGATATAACTTACTGTAATGATAGTCCAACGTTTCACAAAAAATAAGACAGAAATATTGAAAAAAAAATGCAAACTTTGATGTCGCATATCTCCTTAACTATTGATATTAGGTCATGATAGCTTGAACATTTTTGACTCATAATCAAGGCAGGAGTATAGTTCTGCGAGGTTATTAATGTTTTACAAATAACCCTGTATATATTACACACACACATACATACATATGCGTATACACTTAGTCACTCTTTCGTCTCTCTCGAATACCTACCATAAAAAATAAACCCACTCAGTCAAAATAGTAATTATGAAATTTCACAAACGTAATTAATACCTGCGTGATAAAAAAATTAAATAATCTTAAATTTCTTTTTTGTTGTATATTTTATGATGCAGGAATTTTTAATGTAACGCTGTAAATTATTTGACTCTAACTGTTATATTGCGCAATATGTAAGTCGCTAATTAATCTCAATAAATAATCTAAGTCTAAATTGTTATTCAGATTTCAATATTTTATACAATTTACAATTAAATTTTCAGACATGATCACCTCACAGATTATATTATCTTGGAGATATCGTAAACGAGTATGACTGCTCTTCTGCCAGTTGTTCGATACTCCAAGTTCTTGAACTTTCTGGCCTCTCCGCCGTCAATGACCTTTTAAGCAGGCGCCATATCGATTCCAAACATTTTTGATCATTTCCACGACCCGCAGAACTTTACACAATATTCCTAGACGAGTCGGGAACGTTTTTGTACTATATGATTTACAGATAACTGTGGGAACTCGTAGCTAAGCTGTGTTGTGTAAAGTTTCTTGTTGTGTTGTAGCATTTTTTCAACGTATTTGATCATCCCATAAATGCATATCTGGTAGATTTACAAGGCCCCTCTTCCAAAATTCACTTGCCGGTGATGAAAAATACTCCTCCAGTACTTTTCTGACCTCGTTTACAGAATTCATATTTTTTCCGTCTAAACGGATTTTGAAGACTGCGGAATAAATGATAATCAGATGGGGGCAATGGTGGGTGGGGCATCGTTTCCCGTTCAAACTGATGCAGCCTTTCGTCCTCGCTGTATGCGGCCGAGCATTATCCTGATGGAAGGACCTTTCGTCTTAAAACCAAAGATGGTTCTTCGTCAAGCTCCAAAGATGGTTCGTTAAGCTGTTCGCAGTAGACCTCCAGTAGAACTCATTGACCCAATTTGCTGACTTTTCCGGTGGCGCGCAGGTGTCGATGAATGTTCGAATGACTAAATCCAAACTTCTCCGCTATTTCCTCAATAGTTACGATGGGATTTCGTTCCACCGGGGTTTGCAGGACGGCCTCGTCGAAACCGCATTATTAATAACATGACCCAATAATATTATTTTTTGTGGTTCAGGGAAAACAATTAATGTAAAAAATTAACTGCAGCAAAGTTGTCGATTCTTTTTCATTCCGCAACTAGTTTTTATCATACTACTTTGAACTTTGGTTACAACACTACTCGGTTTTCAACAGAAATACATATCAATTAGTGTATATTATAGATAACTCACAGAGACGAAACTGTATTAATTATGGGAAAGTAGGTATAGAAGTCATTTGGGTGTAACAGGACTTATGACCTGTCTTTTTATGGTTGGCTTAAGTGATCGCTTTACACAATTGTAACATTCGCCATTTCCACCCATGATAGAATATACCATGCTTATTCATTTTTTGGAAGTTGTATATATGTTCAAATTACGTGAAAAGCTTTCATATATGAGTTGTAAGCGCCTTTTCCATGCGGCCTGTACAA
>JADDOH010000715.1:0-110184 GCA_016648135.1 Agrypnia vestita | reverse complement strand
TTTCATCACAGGTAATGATTCTATTTAAAATCCCTTCATTATTGTGCCGGTTGAGTAATGCAACGCAGCAGTCAACGCGCGTTTGTTGATTTGCTTCACTCAATTCGTAAGGTACCCACCTTTCAAGCTTTTTCACCTTACCAATTTGCTTCAAGTGGATTAAAACAGTTTTATCACTAACACCGCAGCCTGCAGCTAACTCGGATGCGGTTTGCGATGGATCCGCTTCCACAATAGCCTTCAATTCTTCATTATCAACTTTGGTCTCCGGCCGTCCACGGGGCTTGTTCTGCAGGTCGAAATTTCCAGAACGAAAACGTTGGAACCAAAAACGCACTGTGTTTTCTTTTGCGGCACCGTCGCCATACACATCATTAATCCTTCGAGCCGTTTCTGCAGCACTGGTGCCACGGTGGAACTCGTACTCGTAAATAACGCGATATTTCAAGTTTTTCATTTTGTAAACTGAGTGACGCAAAGAAAAAAACAATTGAGGGAAAAACAAATGAATTATAATTTTCAAAACACAAATACATGAGTAAATAGCTGTATAAATTTGGATTTGGAATTCCTAACCAAAGAGAAGATATTTGAGATCAAATTTGCCAGTACGGCAAAACGTGAATTTCATATGTAAGGACCTAATATTATGAAAGAGCCCGACTGGCAGTTACCTGCGTGTATCACGGCGCCGTGTGGCGCAGCGCGTAATCAACAAAAGGATGCCACTGTTATCAGCTAAAACTGTGTTATTTTTTTCCCTTGAAAATGCATAATTTAAATATCGATTTTTTCTAAATATGTAGGTAGGTATTCCCCCTTAAATGGAAAAAGGCATACACAAGTGAAACTTCATTTATATCTTTCGTCGCATATATATTGTGTATATATAAACATTTATTAAATATTGTGACACAGCATAATATTTACAAAGGTTCTTAGTTTATATAAAGACCCAATATCAAGTAATAAAAACCATTTCCCGAATAAAAATGGAATAATATAAATAAGTGAATTAATAATTCAGAGAGAACCATATAACTATCAAATATTGACGACTTATTAAATCGCTGGGATAGTGAAATTGGTAATACGCTGTGCGTGAAGCACAGAGGTCCGTGGTTCGAATCCAGGTTCCAGCATTTAATTTTTCTGTTTTATTATTTGATATTTATGTGTTTTTCTTTATTTCATTTATTTATTTCGTAATAAATATATATATATATAATATATAATATATATATATATTATATATATATATTATATATATATATCGATGTCGATTAAGAAGTAGTCATAAATAAATTCAGCACATTCTCAATGGTTGAACGCAATTGCATAATATCATTATAAAATTTAATATTACTATTTCAAGTTTTTTTTTGGGTTTGCTTTCGCATTTGTTTCAGTCCTTTTGAACACATATTTACGGTGTAATTATTTTAAGTCGTGGGGAGAAAGTGCATCGGGATTTTCATCTGATCGCGCGCACTCAAACGACCCCCGTCGCCGTCAGATGAATACGTAACGAAGCGGCCGTCTCCGAGCCGCCAGCAGCCAGCGCACGGGCTGCGGGGAAACCTCGCGAGGAACCTCCAGCCGAGGCAGTAACTTCCAAGTGTTATTGCTCCGGCACTCGACGTGTATTCCGACGCGTTAAAAACACAAGTTAAAAAATGGAAAAAAATATTGTAGCGCGCACGCGACTTTCTCCTTTACGCGAATTCATATTTTTTTCCTCATAATACGCTGGATTCTAGTAACGATTCACAGAAGAACATGTATAAAAAAAACAGTGTTAAAAACACAGTTAATTGAATAAAAGTGTGACATACGTTCTGTTGTATAAAAATCAATCTACGATGTCAAAAATAATATTCATTGTTGTTTGACGTATCAACATTTAATTTTTTTAAATTAACACAACAAAAATTGTGCGTTTTGAGTCTTATTTACTCCCTTTATATTAACTCGTGGCGTCTGCTTGCTTGCCGGCTTGCCGGGTGAAAAAACTAAATCGATTTTTAACCCTTTTCCCGTGATCCAATTGAGCTTAAACTTGGCAAGTAGACTCTTGGCGACGATCAAGAAGATCTATAAAATTTTCGTTAAAAAAAATTAATAATTATAGTATAATTTCGGATTTTTAGAAATTTTATTGGTTTTTTCAAATTGGAATCATTAGAAAAGTTTGATTAGTAGCATAGCGGCCCGATAACGTCGCGGAATATTTTCTAAATTTGAATTACTCCATCGGTATACATAATAGGTACTTCACTACGAATGTTGATAATCTAAATTGACCGAAAAATGTTTTAAGAATTTAATCTTCAAAGCATGAAGTGTCTTATCACAGCTCAAAACATCTGACATTTTAGAAATATATTAAATTACTGTAAGTTTAGTGTTATGTTATATGTTTTAATTCGTCTTTAATTGTTGTTATATTTTACAAAGAAAGGGAGTATAATCAAAACTTTTATGTGTTACTTTTTTTAACATTTGTTTTGTTGCACTGTTTTGTATTACGGAGGGAAGACCCACGCCTTTGAGTCTCCTACCGCAAATGCCAAATAGTCTTCGAGCACTGGAAGATCAGTTCTACAAGCCTTCCTTGTCTCGTAATGTACGCATTTTATAAAAAATAAAAAAAAACTGAATTTTTTAAAGGAGAGATACGTCTCATTATAAAAATTGATATTGGGCTCATGACGAAACACCCTACAGGTACTCTCACATAATGTTATCATTATAAACGTTCTGTATGAAAATACAATTTCCAGTGAACACTTTGTCTCCGTTTCTCTTGCTAGTCTGCCAGGGGCTTTTTGGTGAACTATTATATGTCACAAGCACAAGTTTCTTACGTTCCTGCATGCTTATTAATTCGGTGAATTTGAGGTTCTATACTGGCCGTGAAAGTTTTGTTATTACAAAGCATAATATTGCTGTATTATAGATTGTCATAACCGTAATTAAAAACCGTAAAGTCCATTGATAGTTGGGTAGGGAAGCGTTGTGGGTTCGTAGAATGAAAGATTATGCGACTGAGTGTGGGTATTTATTATCGGTAATGAGAGGTTCCGTGAGAAGAGAAGAGGGACCCATCACATATCCATGGCCGTTTTATGAGCAGTAGCTCCTATATCGGCCCTACACATTCGCCACCCATGTTCGGGACGGGGATGTGTCCACACAAAACATCTGCTCTGGAAGGCGTAGGGACAAATGACAATTGAAACATACTTATTATCCATTAAGTGGGAATCAAAAGTATTATATACAAGAAATGCTACAATTTAAGTACAAAATATGAATGCACACATGAGACAAATGTACATTGGAAAACACAAATAACAATTAAAATAGTGTGATAGATCTGAAGAACGTATGTCGCGACGCCAGAAAGAGACTGCATGACAGAGAGAGAGAAGGTATAAAAGGCGCGTGAATGTCGAGTCGCTCTCTCTTTTTACTACCATTGTTATTCAGACCGCATCTTACTGTACACCGTTTGTCTAAGCCGTTATTGTCACCCAATAAACACTTACGAGAAGCAAGTCTTTACTTGGAGTTTCCTCATCCCGAGAAGAATATTACAAATAGAAATACAACAAATGCATAAAACAAAGTACATGGGAGCAAGTGAAGATATATAAGTGAAGTAGCGAGATCTGGCGCTCTACCAATTGCAGACACTCAATGACCCTTCTTCTTGTGGGTACTCGTGATTGTATGCTGTTTGAGGCAATTGCACAAGGTCGCTGATGCAGTATTGTGCACTTTCAGATATCTGGGTTCACATTTCTGTTAACCTACATGTTCTACCTGACTTAGCAATACTGCCATAAGAAAAAATACTGCTTAATCCACACACATGAATACATGGCTCAATAGTTTTTTCGACTGGTTATTGATTGCAATGCAGAATTGGATAATGTATGCAAAATTTAAAAAAATAGTATATTGTATATTATACAGGGTGTACCAGGGCTAGCAGCAGACACTTGGTCGGTAAATTCCTGACTATGTTATGAGTCTAAAATGTTCAAGCAACCATGACCTAATATCAATAGTTATGGAGATATGCAATATGAAAATTTGCATTCTTTTTTCAATATTTCTGACTTATTTTTTGCAAAAAGTTGAACTATCATTACAGTAACTTATATCGATTATGAAAAATTTATTTTCTTCAATACAATTTAAATAAAATGATAAAAACCTTGTAAAAAAAGACTTTTTTCAATTTTTGCAAGGATCTTATCATGTTATTCGACTTGTTTTAAAGCGAATGAATGTTTCATAATCGACATAAGATACTGTTATGATAGTTCAACTTTTTGCCAAAAATAAGTTAAAAAACATGCAAATGTTGATATTGCATATCTCCATAACTATTGATATTAGGCCTTGGTTACTTGAACATTTTAGACTCATAACATAGTCAGGAATCTACCGACCAAGTTTCTGCTGCTAGCTCTGGTACATCCTGTATACAAGGAGAAGCACTCTTACAACAAGCGCGAACCAAGTCGCTACTTAGGTAAATTATAAATAATTATAGAATAATCAATAGATTACGCATAAGATCCAAATATTCAATTTTTTCTTCTATTTACAAAGTGTAAATTGAATTCCTGGTAGGTTTATGTATGTAGTAATACGTGTGATAATTCTATTATAATTGTACCAGTTAGCTTTTGGGAAGGTAACAAATTTTTTCGTGTGAACTTTGGAGTTAAAAAGGCACAGTATGTTCAATGCTCAATGCTTCCTGTGATTTCCGTTAACATACATAATGTTTCCAATCCATTTTAATGACCATATTAAATAATTTCTCTAATACGAAAGCTAAATTAATCAATAATAGATTATACTGCTTTTTTAATAGCATAAAAATTAGTTTATGTTTACAGAGAGTAAAATATCATTTGGGTTGGTTGAAATGTCTGGTTAAATAATCTACACAGTGTGCTCAATGTAAGAGACCTCTTCAACCTATTTATCAGTCTTAACTTCCTGTGATTTATAGCTATTTTCAAAATGCAAGCTGCGCCGAAGAGACAAAGAATCGCGAATATAACCGATATCCAATAGAATGTGAAACAGGTACAGTATTCTGAAATAAACTGACAGGCCTGCTTCCAGAAATAGGAACGCCATTTCAGTGTTTGGATGCACATTTCCAGAGGGAGTAATTTGAAGGCGACTGTAGCAACGGTTGGTTATTTAATAGTCTCTTGGGTCACTAGAGTACTAAATGACAAGTAATAACATTTTTGAGAGTTTAAAATGATATGGGAAAAATAGCAAATAATAAGGAGCTTCAAACAATATACTAAATTTATTGTCAGGGGTCATGACTATGAGAGGCAAATAAAACAGTTGAAATCTTTATTTATTAAAAAAAGTCACTGGACACGAATTTAATACGAATACCGTTCTTTCATTCGTGTCATAAATTTCGTAATTCACACGTTTTATCGCTCGTCTATGGAACATTCAATACTCGTCTTTCAGAAATATTCGCACGTCTGTTGAACAATTTATTCACTCGTGAATGGCAGGTACTCTCTTAATTTACTGTCACAGGTCGCATGCGCTAGTCACACATAATCGCCGCTTTGCGCGTTCGCTTCTATCGGTGTAATCGCGGAAACGTCACAAAAACTCTTCTTCTTTTATACATGAATGCGATACAACGAGAATGTTCGACCAGTTTCTCCATATTTATAGTGATTATAGTTTCTTCGATGATGGTGCAGTTGATTCTAGATTCATGTAAACTATTCGAGAGACTTCCGTTGTTTTACACTCTCGCGACAACATTATAATATATAAATGGATATTTATTAAAATAAAAAAGCTGAATCTCGATAGAGGTACTAATTATTATGTGTGGAAATTTCATACGATGTGATTTTTTATTTTAATTTGTAACGGAATCAGAAACATCCGCTGTATTTGCTTGCTCTTACACTTCGGGGAGGGTACAGACATCGGGTGACACAATCGCGGGTAACTCGACAGATAAATGCAATTCTTGGTAACATTCCGGTGATGGATTACGAACGGAAGTGCTGCCATCTCTCAGAATACTTTTGTCGAAACCCCAAAGGATAGGAGCAGTCTTTGAGTAATGAGTTATAATGATAAGTGGCACCATCTTTGGACAATCAGTGTCTCTATTTCTAACCACAGTAATACACCGACACAGTTACGACACATAAAATTAAATCTCTTAATATTATTCTAGATATTTGTATGCTTTTAAACATATTCAAACCTTTTTATATTAATTTCAAAGGCAAAATGCATTTTTTATCAAATAAATAAAACCTGGGTAAAATCAATAACATATTCATAGTGAAAAACGGTTCGGGGTAGAATATTTTAATATTAAAAGCATTGAAAATTCACTGCAAAAATCGACAAAGTCTATCTGTGTAATCATGTTGGTATTTAATAAAAATGACGTTACAAATTGTTCATTTTAGTATCTACATTATGATTGCGTCTGAAACGCATTGAGTCAAATGCGTTGTTTTTCACTGCCAGCTTCAAAAATGATATGTTTTTTTTAAAGAAACAAGGCGTACAAATTATTTTAAAATACATTTAGATGTTATTTAATGTGTATAAATATTAATATGCATTATTTAATATTCGAGACACTTAAAATAATATTAGTCTGCGAAATACATCGATATTTATATTTCCATGCGTGAATTTTATTTTTTCTGCAGGCAACTATAGTATTGACGTTTAATTTCTAGATAAGAATATAAATGGTTAAAAATGTGTCAAATTAGAAAGCGTACACGGTGACGAATAGTCTGTATTACGATTGCGTTAAAAACGCTTTGGAAATGCGCTTTTATTTTTAACTAAAAAAAATTTTTTCACTTGTGAGCATTATTTTATCCGTACAGTTATACTTGATTATTTCTTTGACAGCATTGTGAAGTAAAAGATTATCTCCAAATCAAAAATAATATGAATTTTAATCAGTATAAAAGTTTTGAAAATGACATGTCGAAAATTTTCAATAATTTAACTTTAGTAACAGTAAAACAATTTAGCAATTTATAATAATTAATATTTTAAAACCAAATTAATGAAGCCAAATATTTTTCAAGAATTAGATTTTTCTGTATGTCTTTCTAATTGATTAAGTAATTTGGGTTTAAAAAGTTCACAGAAATTTGTTCTGAAAAATTACAACAAATATGTGTTCTTGAATATTAATATTTTATTTTAAAATTAAATCAAAAGAACTCAAATGCTTCAGAAATCCTAATTTTGGCATCTAGACACACCTTATTTATATCACAACAAGCTGTACATTGATTAAATATTGATAGATTTAACTTTTGAAAAATTTAAAATCGCCCTGAACTGTTTCAGATGTTCTCGTATAATATACCGAGACAAACGAGATACCACGAAGTGTTCTTTGTAGGGACCCACAAGAATAACTATGAATTAAATTCACCGTTAACACGCATGCATCGCCTTGGAAACAACTTTTCGGAATTTGTAGACATTTTTCATTTAAGAGCATACCGGAATTAAAGAATTACCTAGACTTAGAATATACCAATAGAATTAATTACAGTTTAACGGACTTAACTTTTAATTATGTTTTGTTCCCCGGGAATTACTATGAGATTATATATTGTATCTATATATTTATTTATTTTAAAATATCCTAATTATTGTTTATTTCCCTTTTAAATGTTTTGATTTTATCTTTAATATTTATTTTTTGGTTTATTTTATCTTCTAATCTTTTTTATCCGGTATATATATTGGTTTAATTATCTATATTTTAAATGTCTTTAATTGTTACAGTTTGCTTATGTACTAATATCATCGTTTATATATATATTGTTCATTTTACATTGTTTATATTGTTACATTTTATATTGTTCATTTATATTAAATATGTTATATTTATATTATTATTTTTAATTATTTACTGTAAAATATGTTTTATGTTAGGTATATAAAAATTCTTTTAATTTTCTTGTATGTAAAAGCTCACTAGGTCGTTTATTATTAATTATTAAATAAATAAATTAAATAAAAATTTAAATATAAAATCTTCATTTCTAAGTATGACCATTATCCCTACATCTTCTCTTCTTCTCCCTGGCTTCATCCCAACATACTGTCGTCGTTTATTGTTGGGGTTAGCTCTCCTTGTCCTTAGGTTGTATGTTATTCAATCCTGAATAACGTCACCCAATTCATGCCCTTGCATATAACTATCCCTCTACACCACCCATGAATTTTATTGTCTTCCTCTAAATGTAATTCGTAGAACATTGTGATCCGGTACTCTGCGTCCAACGTGGCTAAACTGTTTCAATTTTCTTTCCTTCATCTTGCTATTGATGTATGTGACGCCCAGGCTTGCGTCAACTTTTTATTTTGTCTCTTAGAGACACTCCACATGACCATCTCAGCATACGTATTTCCGTTGTTTCTAGCTGCCTTTTTAAATTTTTTTACAGGTTATCAACAGGTCGGATGACCCTTACAGATAAACATGTAAGACATAATTAATTGTATAATTTAAGATATTTATTATCACGTTACTAACTAACTAACTAATGTTATTATAACTAATTATGTTGTAGAGTGAGTTTTAATATAGCCAATTATCAATATTGTGGTATTTATTTACAGGATTATCCCTCGACATAGGTATGCTTTTTTCCTACGTCAACAAAGCCAGAGCCCGTGTATTTTTGTCAAGACTTCACGGCTATGTTTAGTTTATGGAGAGCACATATTATACGCTTGAGTGATGGCCTACTAAATATGAGAGGATTTCTTTTTTAAACTGGACTTGTGTCATTGAGAATATATCTATGTTGGTGTTGTATGATTATATTATAAGTGTTGTACATGTTTCAACATTCGGAGACATAGAAGAGAGCAAGTCTGACAACTGTCTGGTATACTTTTCTCTTTTGATTTTAATGGCATTTTTGAATCACATAGGAACTTCATCATGGATCTAAACTCCATCTATTCTAGACTTTTTCTATGTGTTATATCTGCATAGTTATGGATGAGCCAAGATCTATTTGGCAGAAGCGTGCAGTGAACAAGAAGCATGACTTTTTCCTAAGCATATTTTTTAAAAGAAACCAAATTAAATATTTTTCAAAATATTCTACCAGATAAATATTTATTTTCTTTTTTTTTTCTAAATATCTGTTTAAATAAAAGTCATATTTTTTGTTTTTGCTACACGCTCCTGCAATTTGGTATTATTTTTCCATCCAGTCGCATTACAGGAGTCGCAGCATTCTCGAATAGTAGGTACAGACACTTTATTTTCTTTCCGCTTAGTCTCAATACATTTTTGTAAATTTTTTTATTTAGAATAGAAGTTTCTTTTTTGGTACTCTCGAACAAAACGCGAACGGGAAAGTAAAATTTTTCAAGATTCTCGCAGATTGACGAGGAAAAAAGCTACGCGAGACGGTAAAAACGGTGCGGCTTTACGGACGGAAACAAATAAACCCGGGCGGTTCGGCCGCGAGGGAAACAAATACTCGGATTCGTATTATTGTCTCACTCTTTCCCCGCGCGACGCTCGTCTCGCGAATTATTAATTCCGGCTCTAGGCAGACCTTCCGGAAACTTCGGGCGGCAAAGTATCCATTCTAAAACGGATCCTCCATAGCGAACTCGAAGCAAAACTGTAACTGTCCAATTTGGCGTTGTTTAAAATAGACACTGCAGTATTGTGTAAGAAGGGTACTGAGAATACAATCTGTCTTTTAAATACTGTATATTTTTTAGATTCACTTTGTTAAACCTAAATACCTAATCATGTTATTTACGTTTTGAAGGTGCTTTGGAGCAACTGCTTTTAGGTCACCACCCGTCGTGTGACGGGGAAGCTCTAAAGGCGGAGAATGTGTGATGATTTTATTATCTCGATAAAACAATATTTTGATGTTTTTATTATAAATAAATATAAAAAATAAGTTTGATGATTTTATTATCTCGATAAAACAAGAACAAGTTATACGTGAGTACGATTACAAAGACAGTGATAGATACTCGAAGGGCGATAGCCTCCAGCCACCCGCTGGAGGTTGATGAAAATCTGACATGCCCACATAAGGTGTGGGCATCTTTTTATGTGATTAATGAACAAAGGAGTTCCCTGAAGTTCGGCTGTATGTGCGTAGAGCATAAAAGCATGGCTAAAACAAGTCGATGCAGATAAATTAGAAGGAGTATTAAAAACTACGAATAGTAGAAATAATAAGTATAAACTAGTCCGCCTTAGCACAGGAACCCTTAGCGAGGAGGACTAAGAACACGTATATCAACAATATCATTATACATACATACTATTATATTAAACGTGCACAAATTGTATCTAAATAGAACCTAATAAAAAAAATTAAAAATTAAAAAAATTATACACAAATATTCTTATCAAATATAGTGTGCATCTAAAGAAAATATTTCAAGTTTAATACTATAACGTAAGTGTTCCTAGCGATTATAAAGTATTCATAGGCGAGTCATAAATTTCAATATATGATTTCAAGAATATTGCATTAATTTAATTCGTGCTAAGTCAATTTAATAAAATAATTAATAAATCGCTAAATAATTTAATAATTTCTGGTGTTTTCATTTGTCTCCCGCAGGACAATACGAATCTATTGGAACCACCACACTGACACTGATGTTTTCAACACACTGTGCAAATACTTCTTAACAGGGTATTATCATCGCTTTGATTAAAATAATAGTGCGCTCTGTCTCTCACCTTAATATACAATAAAGCACCGTCAGAAGAGAAGGAATCGAGTTCATTGTTATGACGTCATCACAATATTGAGTGTCATCGTTTAGTCTCTGCAATTCCTGCCCTAAGAATACTTAATTATCTAAACCAAATGTATAGATTTGATTTAACCACTTGAGTTGATATGTATGTAAAAACTAACCAATTTAATAAAATAATTTTTTCTTAAAAGAAAACTACTCCTTAGGATAAATTAATAATGGATATATTATAGAAGTCTCATAGAAACGAAGCTAATTTACATATGAGAAACGTGGATAAAAGTTTCTTATACGATGTCTCAGGGCTTACAACCTGTGTGAGCTGGCTTGGGTGATCACTCTATGTGTACAATGTAACGTTCACCAATTCCATCGTAAGAACATCCACACATCAAACTTTGATTGTTCTATATATATGTTCGAATCAAAAACCTTTCATATATTATTATGATCTCTATTAGAGATATCATACATTTTTAAACTAAATGAGACATTGAATTTTGTAAACAAACTGATGAGAGAAATGCACATTATTGAGATCGGTTGGATTTATTGATTAACTAGCTTTAACCCGTCAAAGATGACGTAGTATGTTAAGGAATAAATATTTATTTATTAATAAAAAATAAAAATAAAATTTAAATAGAAATTACGGACGTTACATGCATTTACGGACAGATATACATCGAAATAATTATAATTAGGATAATAACACAGGAATTTCGTCGCGAATTTTTGTCGTGAACATTTTGTATTTGAACATGTTTTGTCGTTGGACCGAATTTCTTTGGATTTTTTGCCGTTAGTCGAAAAGTTCGTGGTCCTTTTGTCGTTGGACTAAATATTAGCGGATCTTATGTTATTTTATCAATTTTTGTGGACCTTTTTTTTGTGGATCAAACGTCCGTCGTAGACCTCTTGTCGTTTTCAAAAAAAGAAAAAAATTGAAGAACATTTATTTTTAAGTTACGGACAGACAGTCAGACGGACAACGAAATTATTATTAGTGGGATTCAAATGGCTTTATCAAAGTTTAATATAAATTTTAATTATAAAATACTAATCGTTATAGTTATCCAATAAATAGTTTTCAAACGTAATTATACTGCCGAATGAAAAAATTCTGCCGGTTAAATACTTTAGTGATGCATAAATTGTGAGACTCTTAGCAAACTTCGTCGACTATCTTCGGCACTTTTTATATTCCTCTTAAAAAGTTTTCTTATAAGTATTGCCCCCAGCTCTGCCATAGAATTAATTGTAGGTTTAATCTTCACGTAAAGTTTAGTATTAGTACAACACTCACAGAACAACTTGTTTCAGTCTAGTTATATGCTTTAAATATACCACAAAATGGTATCATTTCTGGGATTGTCAAAAAAAAATTTTTTATTAATATTTAAGTTAACATAATATTTTACAAATCGCACCTTTGCGAAAGACTGTGATATTTCGAAATGAATGATTTTACAGGAGACTACATTCAAACTATTGAATTAGAGTGATATTTTGTCTGTTTCCTTCATTACTCAGCCATTTGTGTAGCAAACCATTGACGATATCATCAGGCAAATGATGTCATTTTTTTGGAGTTCATAGAACTCGATGCGGCGGTTTCAAATTTTCTAAAAAAAAAACATTTTCTCGAAATATCACAGTCTTTCCGCAAAGGTGCGATATATGATACACATAATATTAATTATTTTCATTTTTTTTTATAGTCCCATGAAAGTTTAAACTTGTGTATGGAACCGGAGAATGCAGCAAGTGTGATGGATAATTTTTTTTAATATTATATAATACATACATGCAAAGAAATATATACAGAAATATTTAAAGATAAGAATGTTACAATATTTAAAAATAAGCATGTTAAGGTTAATATCACAAATCTCATCACTTAATTATTCAATGATTTTACGCACTTTTTGAACTTTGCATAATGTTGTATAGTTCTAATATTCGCTGGTAGATTATTGAAATATTTAATTTCTAGGAATCTGTAGTGGTGTTGCATGGTTCCAGTCACGCGCGCTCTTTTGCTACATCTATTTTGATCTTGAAATATATTTGTGTTTTTTTGATTGATAATTTCTTTGTGTATTTGTAATATTGAGTCGGTTTTATATATAAATATATGAATAATGGTAATACAGGGTTTATTTTAGGAAAGAACAGGCGGTAGTAATACTTAAAAATATTGATTGTATTATTTGTATAACTCTACTTATATTATTTGATTAATTACACCTACAATTTTTATACAATTCAGATAAATATAAATAATAATAAAGATTATAGAGGGAAATTCCTCATTAATTCTAAAGATAATGATAATATATTTAACAATTCAGATGTTCATAAACTGTCGTGTAAAGATTGTACAGCGTTTAATATTGGAAAAATCGGTCGAAATTTCAATGTAAGAGTAAAAGATCGGTCGAAATTTCAATGTAAGAAAGAAAGTTTGAGACATCTGAATATTTATGGTTTTTCTGAATTTGTAAATCATTTATTAGAAAATGATCACGGTTTTGATAAAAGTTTAGGATTTTCTATTTGACATTTAAATAATTTTGGTCTAAAATTGAATAATTTAGAATCCTTAGAAATCAGAAAAGTATAGAAATTAGTAAACAAAATATTATTAATAATAATTATTAACAAAATATTATCAATTCTAAAAAATTTCCAATAATTGCGAGTAATCAAGAACTTCAGCAATAATATTTAAAAATAAATTTTCAAATAATGTACAAAAACAAAAAACAATGACACTATTCATTTTGATATTTTGACATATATATAACACCCTGACAATGGAAAGGTATTTCCGAAATATGTAGGTATAATTAATCAAATAATAAAAGTAGATTTATACAAATAATACAAACAATATTTTTTTTAAATGTCAATCTACAATGTTGATGAATCAATTGAAAAAAAAGGTGGTTATACTGTTCTGTTTTATTGTATAAATACGTGTTGCGGACCCACCCTAGCTACCGTGACCTAATGCTATAACGTAGACGGGAAGAAGAAGAGGGATGCGCGGTCAGTTTTATCGGCTTTCCCCCTCTTTCGCACCGGGAACCGGGTGGCCAGCCTTAAAAACACCACAATACCATTTCTAAGTTCATATTTTCATAATTTACCAATTAGATAGTTGACAATTTCACTATTTCAAGATTAAAGGTTCAAGTTCTCAATCTTTATTGATCAAACTTCTACCAAAGAACCGATGCTAATTCAGTCATCCTTGTTTATGAAGTTAATAATCACCCTTTCAGATCAAAATCAATTCCTCGAGTAGCTTGTTAGTGTAGTGGTCATGACGCTCGCCTAGTGATCTGGTGGTCGGTGGTGCGGGCCCCATTCCAAGACACCAGCAAGTTAGTCCTATTTTCATAGCACAGGCTTTTGGTTAAGTTTGAGAATAGCAAGAATATTGATGCGACATGTATTCCGTGTTCGCATCTCTATTTAAAAAAAATCTTAACGATTTACATAATTTTCTTTAAAAAAAAACCTGAAAAAATATTATTAGTATCTAATAAAAAACAAACTTGAATCTCAAACACTCTATGTCGTACCCCAGACGACAACTGACTATTTTAAAATAAAATCAATTGGCATAAAAAATTGCTATATAGAAATAGTTTCATCCCTGTATTTTATATTATTTTATGGTCCTTACATTTTTCTAGATATAAACCGAAAGTAATGTCATGAAAGTCGAAAATAATAAGAACTACTCATGATAGAAATATTTTGAACAATCTACCAGATGCGAGAAATTTCTTGAATGCGAAATATAATCAAATATAAATAAATATAGTCGAAATAATAGATAGAACCGCTCGCGGGGAGTTAGCTTATTTTGACGTTTAATTGAAGAAATTAGTTTAGTGAAATACAAGATAAAACCTAACGGATATTCGGAAATAAGTGTAAACAAAAATATGCGAATATTCAACAGACACTGTGTGTATATATATAGTATAATGTGTCCGATAGACGTGTGATTAGTGCAAGATATTGTGAATTAAAGAAAAGATCTCCAGTGAAATTCGTGTCCAGTGATTTTAAATAAATTAATAAAACTTTCGTTAATTTTAGGTGTTTCTTTTGCCTCCCACAGCCACAATTCCATGACAATTATATTAAAAAATAAAAACAGACCTTACAAAACAATGCAGTGGAGGATTTAAAAAGTAGTTACTGGCCGCAGTTTCCAAAGCAAACCCTGCGTAGCTTCTAGCTTCGCGGGATGGAACACGCAAGCAGATAATGTTCTAATAGACGAGGGCAGTTGATAGTTCCGTTTATTATATTGTGTAAAAAGATAAGATCCTTAAAACGCTTGTGTATGAAAGAAGCAAAAAGATCCTTCTAAATGCTTGTTTATCAAAGAAGCAAAAACATCCAGATAAAATTTGTATTATTATTTAATGTGTTGGGAATTTTGCGAGGCACATATTTTACTAAAAATATTTCTTAGACATTTCAGTATGTTCTGCTTATTACTGCTGCTGAAGAAGTATATTGCTTAGAAGATACAAAATACTGCAAGTTTAATAATTTTGTATATAAAATTTAATCTGTGAGAAATGCGTCTAAAATTTAATTTGAATCATTATAATCTAAAATATTATCCGTCAGTGTAATTTTGCATAGAGGTGCATGAGCGAATAGCCAATATGCGCCGTAATGAAATATCGCATCTCTCTTTATCTTTGAAAAATCCCTGCTTTAATTAAGGTAGCTTCGTTAAAGATAATATAATGAGCAGCAGAGGAAAGTTTATCACAAGAAATTCTTGGTAGTAAGTAATTTACTTGAGAAGGAATTTAACATAGTCCATTATTAGAAATATTTCTCATCCCGTATCCCTCCCCTATATTAAAATGCATTTCACATTTTCATGTAGTTTTTATATTATATTTACAGGAAAATTAAAATAAATGTTCTAATTTAATTTTAATTTAATTTAATTTGATTTTAAAAGTATTTTTATATTGTCACGGAATCACGGCAATTGGAAGGCAAATGAAACACTTTAAACAATTTAAACTTTTATTTTTTACGCAAAGTCACTGGACATGAATTTAATCAGAGCACCATTCTTAAACTCACACTAATTGTCACTAGAATACTTCACACAGGTTCGCACTAATTCACGCCAATTGGCACTTATGTGGTCGCACTTATTTCCAAACGCCCGTTTAGTACTCCCTTTAATTTATTGTCGTTGGTCGCACTCGCCGCTGGTTTCTATGGGACCGCCGAAATGTTACAATAAACAATTTGCACTGTTCGCTTATCTGTAGCGTTAGCCCGATTTCAGAAAACAACTCACGCGCGCTCGTATCTCTTTTATACATAAATGTCAGAGGTGGCGATGCAACAAAAATGTTCGAGAAGATTCTCCATATTTCTAGTGATTATGAGAATAGTCAAGTTGATTCTAAGTTCATGTGGACCGTTAGAGAACCGTCGATCAGAAACAGAATTTAACATAAACCGCTCAATTTTATGTTAAATTCTGTAAAGTCGTGTAACTAGTCTACTAATGTAGGTAATCTGTATAACTGTTGATGAACTAAACCCCTGCCCTAGATCATAAATACACTGAATTTTGAATGTATTTCTTTATCAATGTTAATTTTATTCCCTTTAACGTAGTTCCAATCAAATATTCACTTGTGACAGCGGTTTTTCAGTATTTCAGTTTCGTTCAGTTCCCTTAGCGATTCTGTTTTCTTCACAGTGTTAGTGTCAGTGACATTAGAGTACGAGGTGAACAAAATGAACATTTTAAATATGTATAATTACACAATACACTTTTTACGATAAATTAATAATAAATAATGAATGAATTATGTATAATGTATAATAAATAGTAACTTTATGATAAAATAAATTGTAAATAATATTTAGACTAAAGAAAATCAAAATACAATTTTAGGAATAAGTTCCAGATTAAAGTTTTTACACAACATGTAATTGACGCAATACACTTTTTATGATAAATAAAAAATAAATTATTCCTTCACAATAATTGAACAAAAAGAAACGAAAGCTGAAAGCTGGGAGATACTAGTGATGAAAAAAAATAACAGCTATTAAGAGGAGAGCTAAATAAATATTTGATCATTAAAATTATTTTAAATACTACCGGTGAAAAATCTCGGGACATAATAATTGCAGAATTTTGAAACTGATAATTCATGAATAGAAAAACATTTAGTTATATAAATTGACTTTATTTGCTTATTTAGAAATAAAAACACTTGTTTTTTTACTTTTACATTTTTAATTTTTATGAGACGCGTTTCACCTTATGAGGACACATTCCATCTAAATATTTTATATTCAACTACTTGTATTTTGATACAAAAATTAAAAAAATATTAAGAGTGATAATGTCCTCATAAGGCAATAAGCGTCTCATAAAAATTATAAATGTAGAACCAAAGAACAAGTGATTTTAATTCCATATGTGTGATTATGGATTTCTATAAACTTTAATTTGATTTTATTATAAAATAAATAGTAATATAAAAATGTCAACATCCTGTAATTTGGTACGACGACCTTTGCGTGTTATCTGAGCCGTCCGCTGATTGCATGTCATACTTTTATTTATCTAAAGTTTTAATTACAACAAGTTACGGACATTACAGAACAATAGAGAGGCAATGAAATTATTTTATTTAGATTTTAAATTTTGTTTACATGGAAATCACCTGCTTAAATAGTAAATAAAATAAAGAGGTAAATAAAAATATTCTGATCTCTCGCATCCGTTTTCAGGTTAATTTACCCCACATAGGACAAGCCACAAAGACCCGCTTTAAAGGGATGATAGAAGACGCCATGATTAATGTGGCGCAAACTATTTTTAACTCTGATAACATCAAACGACACGACGTCGGTATAGTGTCGGCACATGTGCAGTACGTGCTGAGCTCGGAATAGGGGGGGGGGATTCGTGACGTAATACTCGAATATGTGACGTCACATGATGAGAAAATCGTTGCAGAATCCTTTGTTATCGTGTTTACGCTTTGTAATCTTTCGGTGCGCTCGTGAAAATGTGCGGGAAAATACACAGGCAGACCAGCAAAATATTTCATTTTATCAATTTTTGTGCAGGGAAATTTTTCGCTTTGTGTACGCAACGCTGTAATTAATTCGGTGGGCTCTCTGAAAATATATTTTGAAATGATTTTAGCGCCCACTTTTGAATGAAAGTATGTTTTTCTTATACACAGGATTTTTCTCACATGATAAACTTAATTTATCTTATTACCCACACATATTATACCTGTGCCATATTAATATTTATCGATTGTTGAATGTTCCTGATAAAAAAAATTCATATATTTTTGATACATGTCATAGAAAAAGGATCTACTCGTCTCGCTAGGAAGAACCTGTGCCGAGATAAGCAGCTGACAATATAGTGAAAACAAAATAATATAAATAATAAAACAAAATACTACATAACTATAGAATTGATAAATTAATTGAGGATATAAATATAAAATGTGAATAGGGAAAATAGAAGATTTGTTATTATATTTTAATACAAAAGCAATAGTGAATGTAAAAAATCATATGCATGGATAGTAACAGCATTTAAATATTATTGAATACCAAAACAGTAGCAAAGTTAAAAGTTATGTATATAAATGTTTGCATATATTTAATAATGATATATAAATATAGTTTATTGAGCAATAAATTAATAATGACCTGTGGTTTGGCCAATGTTGGATGAGGAAAAATGGAAACAACTGTTGTGGCTGGATTGGGCTTCAGTGAGATGAAGATCCACCAATACTTGTCCCTTATTTAATTCCCACTCTGTCTACCTTACCTTTTATTACGCCTTACGATGTTTGTTGTCCTGTACGGACTCTATCGCATAAAGTTAATTAATTTCCTACCGCACTTGTTAATTGTCCGCATGGACCGCATCTTTTCTTATAAATTCGGTTGTGGACCACCGCGCACGCGATATCATATTATAAAATATCCACCAAGAAGCATAGCTGACGCGGTGATGTTATTCAAAATAACACACAATCTAGTTGATAGTCCGGAACTTCTTCAACGAATATCGTACCACATCCCAACTCGCAATAACAGACAAACAAATACTTTTCATCTTCCCTTTTGTAATACCAACTCAAAACAAAACTCCTTTATGTACAGATCCACAAATTCATTTAACACAAACTATCACCACATTGACATTTTCAACTCAACGATAAGAAACATAAAACAAAAAATATCTACACAACCGCACCCAAACTAATTCGTACAATATATCTTCCCTTCTACACGCGTCCCACATTTCCCTCCACCCTCTCCACTCGCTGTTAAATTAAATTAAATTAAATTACTTCATTCAGTGGAAAATTTGTAATTGGCATAATTTTAAAACCATTATTTTATATTTATTAAGATGTTGATTTGCTGTTAATTTTCCTCAAAATAAAATAAATAAATAAACCCGACTTTTTATCTTACTCGTATAACCGCAGCCTCGTTGATCGCTTTCATCTCTGCATTCGACGATCGACGGGAGTCTTGTGTCTGCGATATTGACCAGGATCGTCAAAGGAAAAAGCATTCCTGCCCATTATACACGCGTCCAGTCATCTCAAGGTAGGAATTTGATCTTATTTGGGGTTTAATTCGTGCCATGATTCAATGATTTCTGTTTCATCTCGTATTTGCCAACCATTGTCTCGCCTTAACTTGAATTCCCGCAAAGAACGCTCATCTCCATGAGCGAATATCTCGTCAATAAATCGACCAATGTAAATTTTAATATCCGCATTTTTTTGTAAACCGCACTTCCAACCTGTTTTCGGCAGTTGGATATTTGTGCAAATGCAGGTGACAACAATGTCTTCAGAAATAGTGTTACGTAGAAACGGTAAAAATAAGGTATCCACACTGACTATGAGAGAATGGATACCTGAGATAGCGTCGGTATAGATTATTTCACATTCCAATATACCATAACAACCTGCCGATGGTTATGCCTGTTGGAAAATCTACCGCTATGCTGAACAATATAATTTTCGAATATTGATGTGTTCCATATCTCTGAAGCGATTTTCTGAATCAGAATTCTTCTACATCTTTAATAACATGTACGAATTAAATAAAAGTTTATAATGTATATTTATAGGTTTATCAAATTAATTGAAAATTTCTTAAAAAATAACATATGTAATTTTTTAAGCCGATAGGCTTATGACTGAGCATCGTAATTTTTTTCAGCTTCTACAGCGCGAACTGCTTTCCTACCTTCATCGACATACTAGACCTTGTTAAGTGCAATAAATAGCGAGGCTTCGATTATTTCTTGGGCCCGAATTCATAGTCAATACTTAGATGATAAAGGTTATCATGCGCCTTAAAAGCTTAATTTTCAGTATAAAATAACACTTTTAAGGCGTACCTTAACCTTTCAATCATCTAAGTTCTTGTATGCATTCAAACTTTGCACTGTCTTTCTTTTGAAGAATGAACTCTCGCCCTTCGTTCTTGTAGGTATATATTATAAGACTCATCACCAAATTGTGGAAAGCCATTCTTTAACACCGAGTTCCTTAAGCATATAATCTTTTTTTTTTTAATAGATAGGTACTGTGGGGTACCGTGTCTTGTATGCCACTTTTGTATAATATATTACTGTATAATATATTGAGTGCATAAGTGCCAAGGTAAGAGGATTGATTTATGTATTTAAAATTTTACGCGGCTTTATGAATATAACACTTTTAAAAATGGTGTATTATGCACTTTGTCAGAACATAATCAGCTACGCAATGTCCGCTTGGGGGGGGGGCGGCACGTACCTTATTGGATTCTGTAGTGAAGGCTCAGAAGTGGGTTGTTCGGGTGATAAACAAGAAGACGCTTCGATATGAATCTGAAGATCTATTTAGATCCCTCAAGGTGTTGGACATACGGCAGCTGTATACCAGATCCATCTTAATTAATTTTTTTAAGATCCTATCCACACATGCACGTTCAGAGGCCAGGGATACAAGGAGCAAGATAAGTGGAAACTTCACGGTGCTGAGAATGAACACAAGGTTCGGACAGAGATTTTTCTTTTTTTGTGCTCCATGAATGTACAATAACCTGCCATTAGACGTAAAGGGTCTTAAGGTGTTAAAAGAATTCGAGCATAAAATAACAAGGTGGCTCTTTGGTGTGGGTAGGACAAAAAATGAGACCAATGTGTCATCCATATTAATATAGTCAATACGGTCCATATTAATATAGTCACAAAATTGTTTTGCAATGAAATTAAAGCTGTCACATATGACACATTGCTTTCGTTTTGTAGTCTGCCTACATTTGGTAACCGCTTTGTTGGCTTCTGTTTGAATGATTTTACTCCCTATATACAATGTCTAAATGTATAATTCTCTAATATATAGTCTTTTGTTTGTGTTTTATTTCTTACAAACAATATATAAATCTTATTTCTAATATAATATATATAATGATTTAACTTGCCACCCTATTACAAGAAATAAGAAAGAAAATAAGAAGAGTAGCTTGTTGGTCTTGTGGTTAGGACACTCGCCTCGTGATCCAATGGTCGCGGGTTCGAATCTCAGCCCAGACTAGGAAGTTAGTCCTATTTTCATAGCACAAGCGTTTATAGCTTAGTTTTACCATATAGTAAGAATTCTTAACTACTATAGTGTGACACGTATCTCCGTTTCGCATCTCCCTTATTTAAAAAAAAAAAAAAAAAAAAAAAAAAAAAAAAAAAAAAAAAAAAAAAAAAAAAAAAAAAAAAAAAAAAAAATAATAATTATATCGAATATCTCAAAAGAATTATTTAAGATCAATGTATTACTTGTGTTGTGAAAGTCACGACTGCGCCACTGACGAGAGGACGTCGATTCAAAAAAATAATAATATTATTCGTATTGGAGAAAAGTTTCACTACACCCATGGTAGATAGACTGTTAGGTAGGTGTTAGCTCGTGATAGGCCTGATTTGTAAACATGATAGAAATTAACCAATGAGATCTTTGGTGGAGGGGGAAGCTTCGAGAAGGAATTTCCGATGGAGAAAGTTTATAAGTAGGTGTCGGAGCGTTAACTAGAGAGTTTTTTGAGGGTTCCCGACCGATAGGCCACGCTGGCTTCGTTTGTTTCGCGCGTTTTTTTGGTATCTGAGATATAATTTCCAAAGCAATTTGTTTCGGTATTTGACAACCAGTTATGAAAGCATCCAAATTCATCGCTGTTATAGTGTCAAAATGTCAGTATTAAAATGCAGGAGTATTATTAATGCCTGCGCTTTGCCGCATTTTCGAAAGATAAACAAAATTTTAGCTGTTATGACGCCATCATACAAGCGTCAATATAGAGCGAAATAATTAACGTCTGGTTTATAGTCGAAATTTAGGGAAGCTGAAGGAACGAGAGACACACTTATGCAGAGTCTGGAGGAAGAGCCTTCTGAGCTATGGATTCAAGCCACTACAAGATTTCAGGATGAGTACCTTTTTGGTCTATATAATAGTATTGTTAAACTGTTTCTTAATGTTCTAAAATTCTTCTAAAGCAAGTTTATCTACAGTTAATATCGAAGTAGGCAGGATATTCTTAGGAAAGATACATATTTAATTTCATTAAGCATAATTCAAATCATTTGAAAGAGGATTTAAAATATAGTCGGATTTGGTTGTTTTGAGATTGCGTCGTTCGACCCCTGGGAGACATTCAATCATGAGGACCAAAAGATCCATAATTATGTGCATATCCTCTATATATAAAGAACTAGTTCTAACTAGAGGATTTCAAAAAGTACAGATGGGTCATTCCTCAATGGGTCGACATTACGCCTATACTTGATTGAAGGAAGTAACTTCTAGGTGAGAGCGCTGTAGTTGCGAAATAGTTAATTCCGACTTGTATGAATATGAGAAGAGACAGTGTTTGACTGAAAGCGGGAACCAATTCATTTTTAGATTCATTTTAAATAATACAGTTAGGATTGAAATAATATGACTCGTCTTGCGATGGCATCGTTCAGTTTCGGTGGAAGCAAGCATGGAGTATAAAGACCATGGTATACGTCGGAATATGGGTTTATAAGTAAGGCTTTATTCCTATAAGGGACCATTGCCCGAAATAACTCATTGGCTAGACGTTTGGTCCGAAGTCTGTGTTGTTGACCCCTGGAATTAGTTCGGTGTGATTTTGGATGGATCAGTTATACTAGAACAAACAAGAGTTATCGTAGGATGCCTTCAGCATCAGGAGTGCGTGAAGGCAGATAGAATAATCCATATATATTGATTTCGAGTACCAAAATTATGACGATATTTTAGATTCATTATAAATAATGCAGTTAGGATTGAAATAATATGACTCGTCTTGCGATGGCATCGTTCAGTTTTGGTGGAAGCAAGCATGGAGTATAAAGACCATGGTGTACGTCGGAATATGGGTTTATAAGTAAGGCTTTATTCCTATATGGGACCATTGCCCGAAATAACTCATTGGCTAGACGTTTGGTCCGAAGTCTGTGTTGTTGACCCCTGGAATTAGTTCTGTGTAATTATGGATGGATCATGGAGTGAAGAAAGACAAGAACCAATCCATTTTAATCCCATTAGACGTAATTCAAATCATTTGAACGCAAGAGAGGGAGCGAATGAAGTGGGTTGATTGTTTTGGGTTTGCCCCGCTGCTTGCCAAGGAGACGTTCAATCATGAGGACAAAAATCCATAATTACGTGCATATTCTCTATATATAAAGAACTAGTTCTAACTAGAGAATTTCAAGAAGTACAGATGGGTCATTCCTCAATGGGTCGACATTACGCCTATACTTGATTGAAGGAAGTAACTTCTAGGTGAGAGCGCTGTGATTGCGAAATAATTCATTCTGACTTATATGAACGGGAGGGAGAGAAAGTGAATCGGGTTATTAATTATGCGCAACCGATTCAGGATATACCCCTGAATATTGCGATTTTGTTCGGACGTTAGATTTTGTTTCAACGATATTTGAAATAAAGTCTTCACGTTATTTACACGTTTATTATTGTATAAATATAGTCACATGGTCATAGGAAGTTGGTGAGGTAGATTTATTCACTACGCTTTGGATATCTATAAATGTATTGACACATGGATAATATATTCTGTTCACATGGAATGTTCCATGGGTTAGACATACTTGTCTTCATTCTACGAGGAGGAATTCACATTTTCAATTACCCAGAAATTATCTTTATACTCCACAGAGGATAAATTACAATAATCAGCTTTAAACTAATAACCAACATTCTTTTAGACGCAAGGACCCCTAAAAAGAATTAGATGCCACTATTAATATCTTCCAACCTAATCTTTAGACGCAAGTGATCCCTAAAGTTTTGGTATACCTTGGATTTACATTTTCTTCAGAATGCTGACGATTTGTCGAGGCAATGGAACATACTACTTGACTATATCAAGATTTAGCTTCGGATTGTTTATCAAGGTAAAGGAAATGCCAGAGGAATTGTATAGAAGGAAGTTTTCCATGGTCATAAAAGGGGCGGGCCGATGGAGCTCCTTGAGGATATGTCATTACCCACGGACATCAATCCTCCTTTCCATAGATTCATTTTTACACTTGTTAAATAAATTCCTAACGAGAAAAGTGAAGTACTGTTAGCGACAGACACCACATACTCGGAAGTAAACCTATTTTCAAATTATTAGACTCTCGGTTTGCAGATAAACACAGTTTCTACCAAGATAATCAATCCAGAGGCGAATCACTGAAACAATCTGATTATGTGTTTTTCTCCAAACTATAAATTGTATATAGAAGCAGCCAACAAAAGTAAGCAAATTTAAAAACAAAATGATATGTTAATGTGCCTTTTTTTTCAGATATTATTCGTTTCTGTTATGGTTAGTTATTCCAGTAAATGGAAACTCAAAACAATAAATTTTATACGTATTGTAGTCAAGTCCGAGTTAAAATTATGAGTATATTATTATCTTTGTATGTGTAAATATAGAATCTCCAACACGGTTTCTGAAATATTTGGGTTGCCATGTGCGTCACAATAGGGGGGGAGTTATAGACTAAAGACGATATCACGAGCCAATAACTTCGACGTTTCTATAGTAATTGAGTGAGAGTATAGTGATTTATTTATTTATAAATTAGAAAAAAAAACGACATCATGAGCCATTTAATAAATAATCTAGTATAGAGACATATCCTGGTAAACTAGGATAAAAGCCATTAGGTAGTATTTGCATTTAGAATGAAACTTGCGAGAACTTAATAGGATTTTGATATTAATTAAACATCGATAAGAGACATTACGACCGCATTGCGTTCTTACAAAATAATCCTTTCAGTTCATTCAAAACGGATAATTCTAACCTTTTATCTACGTAGAGATGCTAATAGGTTATTATCTATTTTATAATGTGTATTTCGGAACAGTACGATCGAGATCAGTAAGAGTATTTTAGTTTACGTATCTGATAAGAACTTATATTAGATGGTTTATTAATTCTGGTTAGATTCAAAAAAAATTTAGTTGGTAGCTTCGGTTCGGTGAGCCAAGGCTCAACCATTTTATACGCGGTTAGGTCGGGTTTATCACAAGTCCATATTAATATAGTCACAAAATTGTTTTGCAATGAAATTAAAGCTGTCATATACGACACATTGCTTTCGTTTTGTAGTCTGCCTACATTTGGTAACCGCTTTGTTGGCTTCTGTTTGAATGATTTTACTCCCTATATACAATGTCTAAATGTATAATTCTCAAATATATAGTCTTTTGTTTGTGTTTTATTTCTTACAAACAATATATAAATCTTATTTCTAATATAATATATATATATATATATATATATAATATATGTGTACGTATGTGTATATATATGTATATGTATGTATGTGTATGTTTGTGTGTATATATGTGTATTATATATATTATATCTTGCTAATGTCCAAACTTAAAAAAAAAACTTTACAGGTAGTTGCTTCAGAACAGACATTGTCTAGTGAAGCAACTAGCTTCATTTTTATGTATAAATAAATTTAAAAGAAATAAATAAATATTACTGGATGGAAAACAGCTGATGGTGAACAGAAAACCACGGTCGGTTTTATATTGTTTATTTATTTTCGAATTACAGTATGTGCCTATCGTTCAACCTTGATAGATTACTCGGTCGTCGGCTGGCTGCTTCAGATCGATGAACCCGGGTCCCTGTGGTGTTGGCGACGGATGGTTTTCGAGCGTTGTTGGAGAACGGGAGCAAAGAGCTGTCATGGAGTATAGAGACCGGTGTCGTGAAGTGGGAGATGCTGGTGGACGACGGATGTAAGCGGTGTATCGCGGTGAGGTTGATGATGATGATGGTACTGCAAGCTGGAGATACTGGTCGCCGATGTATGTTATGAGGTTAGTGCAGCAATGTGGCTGACGATGACTGAAAGATTGGGGACTGGAGGTGCAGCGAGAAATGAGATGAGTGGCGTAGCGATTGTAGTTTGATGTAGCTACTGCAGGCTTAAGGTTTATCGAATGGCGTAGAGATAGGTGCGCTACGTAGCGAGATGAGCTACGGGTAGCAATCGTCGGACAGCGTAACATCGTTTAGACGGCGAGGGAACGCTAAATTGGGACGTCGGCAACAAGTCTTTTATATCTCGATTTTTCGTCTAGACGTGTACGAAAACCTGTGTGAGAAGTGGCCTGCCGATTAATTTTTGTTTGTTTGTGTGAGATCCACGGTGTCAGCGGAATTCGCGTGTGATTTATTCTCCTGCATGCGGCGTGGGATATGCTGGATTACCCGGTTTCTAATCTCTGATGTCGATCTTATCTCTTTGTAAACACAGACGTCCGGGCTTCTAAGTGCGCGTATTTTTCGCGCTGGTCAAAACGAGTGGGGAAACAGTTCGTTTACCCCACAGCACTAATGAATAAATAAAATTATAACAAATAAATAAATACAAAATCTAAGCATTATAATATTAGCATAAAATTTCGAATATATATATATATACATATATTATAAAGAGGTAAGGTTTTTAAGTTTGGATGTAGAAGTTTATCCTCCAAAACTACTCATCCGATTTCAAAAACTCTTTCAGAAATATTTATAATGAACCATTAAAATGGACATAGATTGTATATTATCCCGTTAAAATAAAAGGGCTTTTCGTGGAGACCAATTTTGCAACGTACGTTGACGAAAAACGGTCGTGCAAATGCGTTTTTTACGAACGCTACCTAAACGGTAAGAGATTTATGAATATGTATATAATTAAATAATATATGTCTATAATTAAAAATGAATTTGTGGCAAAAAAATATTATAAAATTTGTATATAAATTTCATAAAATATTATAAAAAAATATTGATTATTTTGAGATCTCAAACTGAATTCCATGCGGGCGAAGCTGCGAGCACAGCTAGTATAGTATAAAATATAATAATCCTAGAATAGACATATACCCTCAAGGGACCGCATTTCCATCGCATTCGGTTAAATTTTGTTATTTTTTCCAATGCATCACTATATTCCATCTGACTAAAATTTATGATAACGAAATAGCATTCACAAGCACACGCGAGGCACTAAGACTTTAATAATCAGATCATATAATTTCCTCATATTTTACATCCGCTAAACTACATATTTATAGCTCTAATAAAACTTTTTTAGATTTAAAATTCCACCTTTATATATTACACATTATATTATACTTTGATACGGTGCATAGATGTGTGTAGCTGAAACAGGGAACATATTACTCGTTATGAAGCAAAAAGCAATCGGTTTGTTCGATTGTTTTATTCGAACTTGATAAACGCTATACGACCACGAGCAATGTATGTCTATTGATAAAACATTAATTTCTAGGGATACAGAAAACAGCATTTGACACAAATTTTCTAGAGATACAGAACCTTTGGCGTGTTTTATAACCAAATAAAAAATTGTGATGAAACAAACGAATCAAATCAAATAGTAATAGCAGTTTTTAAATAACTTAAATAAAACTATATATCAGTCTTTTGATTAGGGAATGCCAAAATAGCGAATCATTTTTGTAATCTATCCTCAATGGATCAACGAGCGCAAGCCGAGGCCATATACACAGACTACAGTAAAGCATTTGACAAAGTCGATCATGACATTTTAGCTGATAAACTGATAAAAATAGGAATCCACGGTGACCAACTATAGTGGCTTATTTCCTACATTACCAACAGAAACCAAGCAGTTATCATCGGTGGTCTTAAATCTGACTGGGCTCGCATCTCCTCTGGAGTCCCTCAAGGGAGTTTACTGGGTCCATTACTGTTCACAATCTATATAAATGACATACAAAACTGCTTTCATTTCGCTAATTTCCTACTTTATGCGGATGATATGAAGATTTTCGCAAAGGTGAACTCCCTAGACGATTGCCGAAAAATTCAAGAAGATCTTAACCGCATTTCTGCCTACTGTCATATAAACAAAACAATAACGCGAAAAAATGCTTTCAAATGATATTTTCCAGGAAAACGAATAACATTCAGTTTGTCTACTCAATAAACAACGCTCAACTAGAAAACAAATGCGAATTAAAAGACCTCGGAATAATTCTCGATAGTAAACTTATTTTTAAAGCGCACTTTGACCATATTATCTCCAAAGCCTACAGCATGCTGGGATTCATACTTCGAACCTGCAAACAATTCAAAAATCCTCACTCATTAAAAATTTTATATTTTTCCTACGTTTGCAGTCACTTGGAGTATGCATCTCAGATCTGGAATCCACAACAGACAACATACATTGCGAGAATAGAACAAATTCAGAGCAGGTTTTCGCGTCGCCTCAATGGTAAATCCGGCATGTATTTCGACTCATATATGGAAGCCATGGATTTCTATAACATGAGAACCCTGGAACATAGAATAGCACGAGCTGATCAAATACTACTTTTCAAGTTACTTCAGGGACATATTGACTGTCCCAGCCAATCGGAGCTAGTTTCTCTCCACGCTCCATCAAGGCGAGCCCGACAGTCTGTGCTCTTCCATGTACCCATAAGCAGAACCTCTTATGCACAGAACTCATTCATCCAGCGAACATGCAAAGCATACAATGACCACTTCAATGACATTGATATATTTAATACCAACATCTCAGCTCTTAAAAATCATATTTATTACTTGTTTCTATATCTCCACCGGATTAACTGAAACCGACCATCATCATACACACACCACAGCCAAACTCTCATCACTCTTTGCACATACCTCCATATCTATATACAACGTCACGCACAGAATACACACGCACTCTACTCAGCCACAATCCCTTACACCTCACTCCACTTCCCCCTCTAACTCCCACTCCTATCCCTCTATTTAATATATGTTTTCTTTATTGCTTGACTTAATATTTTATGCCGTGGATCTCTATAACTGGTCTACGAATTACCCAATATGTTATGTATTATTATAATAAATTGTATACTGTTGAGATTCCTAAAATAAAAAATAAAAAAAATAAAAAATAAAAAAAGTAATCTAAAATGAAATATTGTATATTTATCCATATTCTTTTTTCTTTTCCCTGGTACTCTCCCAACTCATTGGATCGGATCTTCTCGTTCTTAGGCTGTATTTTATTCTGTTCTGGGTATTACTTTCAACTAGGTCGTTTCTCTGCAAGATTTAGAAGCACTGCGTCATCCAGAAGTTCTTTGGTCTTCCTCTTGATGACTCTCGATGAGTCTCCACAGACATTGCCTTCTTTACCATATGGTCTGGTTGTCTCCATCTTATTTGTCTATAACATCTTTTTGCAATTGTTCTAGTTTATTTTCATAATACCCAGGCTACCAGGAATGCGTGGACTTTCAATCCTATCTTTTAACGATTTTCCTGCCGACTATCTAAATATTCACATTTCTGCTCCTTTAAATTTTCTTGAGGTGAAATTATACACAGTCCAGCATTCGGAGCAATAAATAATCGCGGGTCTAACAACAGTCTGGTGTATATTTCCTTTTAGTTTTAAAGGCATTTTTGGGTCATAAAAATTCCTGTTACCAATCTAAATTGCATCTATCCTACACTTATTCTATCATCAATATTTAAATGAGTGACAGTTGGCTAATATTTCCCCATACAGTCGCATTGATGGAATTTTCAACATCATTTGGGTCTTCAAATGGCAGATACAGATATTTTATCTTTTTCCTGCTAATTTTTAAGCCATTATCCTCCAGGGTCATTCAACATCTTTCTAGGCTATTCTGCAGGTCACAATTTATATCGGTACTTCATCATTTGCAAAAACCTGTGGAGATCCAGAGCTGCATGCATCAAACTATATCCGCCAATCAGGTGCTTGGTGCAGCTATCATGGTCCAGGTCATCATTTTCGGACAATTATTCTGTCGCCGGCCGCCGTGAAAGTCGCAAGTGGTATTTCTGTACCCAACGCCCACGTGTAAATTGTTACCAATAAAATACCGTAGTTAACCTTGAGTATAATTTGCGTCACCTGTATGCGTCCACCATCCCGCCAAGGCTGAATCATGTCACACATACCACGCGACACTCGTACATTACAAGTTGCATGCTGACACGAGAAGGTACCTCTAGACGGGTGAGCATTTCCTCCCAAATACTTACATAATAAATAATCCACCAAAGCCCACAATCTTAAAAATACTGTTCATTTTTGGAATAAGATAATAATATTTATCCTCCACATTCTGTTCAACAAAATTTCAGAATACCGAAAAAATAAATGTAGTTCAATAAATTTTGTTAAAATGATATTCAACTGTATCGGGCGCAGCTGGGTTACAATGTGTGCAAAAAATATGGTAAACAAAATAGCCCGAGTATGGTAGCGATATTGCTCTTACAATACCGGCTATTATACGAATACAACTGGCAGAAATAGCACATGTAAGTACATCTCGAGCCCTGCCTTTTGTGGTTTCAAAACAAATTTGTTTTACAATGTTTTTTGAACTTGCGAAATCCGCCTGAAGTTGGAGCACGTGCACGTGACGTGACGGGCCCCGCGGCGTCGGCGTCGCGGCGCCCCGCCCGGGCAGTGCACAGAGGGCCGCGAGAGAATGTGATATCTCCATCACGAAAGATGACAGACTCGCAAAACTCAGACGGACGGAGCTTTGTCCTTTGTGCGCAACCCGGATAGTCCCGGGGATTCGTTTCGCCGGGAAATTGTTTCAGGTAAACAACAATTCGTCTTCATTCGCGCAATTTTACTCGGTGTGGGATATTTTCCTTTCAACATCTTATTAACATGTTTATTACATTTTTCGCTTTAACTTTATACCATTTACCGCATTGTTTTATTTTTATTTTTGATTTATGTGTGTGATGTATTTTCAACACTTACAATTACGAAAAAGTCAAATTAATCAATCAATTAGAAAGACATACAAAAAAATTAAATCCACGAAAAAATATTTGGCTGCTACCGGGATTCGAACCACGGATCTCTTCCAATCCGCGTATATAGCGTAATTGGATAACGCGCCTTCCCCGGATAAGAGGAGATCCGTGGTTCGAATCCAGGTAGCAGCCAAATATTTTTTCGTGGAATTGATTTTTCTGCATTGAATAATTTTTCTAATTGAATAATTAATTTGGTTTTAAATTTCACAGAACTTTGTTCTGCAAAATTTCCACTTCACAATAAGATTGTGTTCTTGAATATAATGTTTTCAGGTTTTCACCGTCGTTGAAAACCTCTGTTTGTACTTTTCTGGGATATTCTGCCACTGAGAGGTCATATATATATATATGACCTCTCAACGTTTCGGATGCCATTGCAGTGTCCATCATCATATCAGACCTGATGATAAACGTCGATCAGAGAGGTCATAATATATACATGGTAGAATATCCCAGAAAACCACACACAAAATATTTACGATTGCACTTCACGTTTTTAAACGTTTTTTTCAATAATTATGGAGTTATACAATATCAAAGTCACAGACAACCATTCTTCTTTCAGATGATTGTTTTAAGGTACGATATTGTTTCGAAATAAATATAGAAAAATACTACGATTGATTGTATATTCCATATACAATTGAATATTATATATACGAGTGACACGTTACGAAATAGTGTGATTTAAAGAAAAGCGATAAGTTAAACTCGTTTAAAGTGACGTTGTCTATTTAATAATTAATTAATCATTAATCGCTGATTAATTTCCAATATTTTCATTTACCTTCCACAGCCACGATCCGTAGCAATTTATTAAATCTTTTGATTTTTTTCAAAAGTCCTATTTGTGCAGTAATATGAAATTCAAATTTTTGTAATATATTTTTAACGATTAAAATTTCGTACTCATATTTTCTCGTCAATTTTTAAAAGCATCAATAACGTGTTTGATAGTGAATTTTGATTCGATCACATTTTTTAAAACCAATTAACATTGTGAAAGAGTTTCAGTTTTTTTTTTTTAAAAAACATCCCATTTTCCACCCCTATGTCGTTTGGAACATCCCTTTATTTTGCCGTGTAATTTATTCAATTACACTTGCATTGTTGTTATCAGCCTGTAGGCGGCGGCAGCGCGAATGTGCCCCAGCATCCCGGGGGAGAGCTGGTTAGTCCGGGGAATTAAAGGGCAAATTGGTCCAGTTGTTGAATCTGAACGAAAAAGTTGCTAGACTTTATTTTCTCGTTTTTTATTCAAATTCTCGTCAGGTGGGCGAGTGTATAATCAAGCTGCCAGTTTAGTACATTCATTACGAAACAATATACTTTTATGTGCCTCGAACATTCTAGAAGCTTTTATTAAGACATCAGCGGTGTCAAGGTGTAATTACATAGGAAAAAATCGTACATAGTGAAATTACATACATCAAATGTGGAGTATAAAAGCAAAGGCAGCAATATCAACAAAAAAAAAATTAGTACAGTCATCGAGGATTGCTAATTTATTATGTACTGAATTCAAGATCTTTTAAGAAATATTGCATATAAATTTTAAGGAAATGATTATGGAAGAGACAGATATATAAAATTTAGATTTCAGTACATTTTGAATTAGTAATCCTCGGTGACTCTTAAAATATGTTTTTTTATTTTTTTGGATATACCTCACGAATGAACATATTAAAAAATACGTTTGTAATATATTTTAATGATTAATTACATCACTTTACGGTAGTTTGGATTTGGTTCGGTTTTATAAATATGCTATAATTTGAATTTGGGTAGTTTTTTCCATGTAGGTATTATTTAGTTATTTTTTAATGTATATTTTTTGTTTAAGTTTTTCTAAGTAATTTATGTATAATATAATTTATAATATAGAACAGGAAGAAGAATTTATGTATGTTTGTATATTAATTAGGAAAGGAAAAAAAATCATTTCAGAATGAAGACTACAACACGCACACGTTCACCAGTTTGAAAACTACAATGTGTGCGCTACATTTGTAGTAGGCACCGAAACATGACACACTTCATCTACTTTAAGGAGGGGGGTAATGTTTTTAACTTTTTTTTTGCATTTTATTTTTAATTTTTTAAATGAATACATAACATCGCAAGAATATTGTGTCAAAATTTCAAGTCAATTGACGAAATTATGAACATTTGAGCGATACTCAGACTGATTTTCTATACCTGCTCGGGCAGCTAAGAGACGCGCTCACCTGAGGACTACCGGACGTGCTATTGTATTGGAAGAGTTTTGGGTAGACAAGGACAAACAGATGCTGATGACGAAAGCTCTTTGCTGTGTGAACATGGCATCGACGATTATGTGTAAGTATAAAATAAGTGTTGAGTTTTATTTAGAATTTTACAGTGTGCAAAACTTTAAAGCGTTTTCCCCAAATCTCACGTTTTCAAAGTCGGTGTCCATTATAACTTCAAAACTACTGCACCGATCCTTTTGAAATTTTAAACACTATTTCTGTACATAACTTACGAGGTAACGCTGGAGACTTTTTTCAAATATGTTATTAATTTTTATTTTTTAATAACAAATTAGTCGATATTTTTCGCAAAAAATCGCGTTTTTCCCTTCAATGTGTTCCAAAATATTGAAAAATTGAAATTTCAAAAATCCTCCCAGGGTTACCTGGGATAACCTATTATCTAACGAATGAACTTTGATTTTTTGATTTCAGATGATCTAGCACCAAGTTATGATGGACACCGCAATTCTACTTCTTTCCGAGACACGTCCGAATAATTGCTGCCATTGCCGTATTTTTTTAATATTTCTTCTTGAAAATTTTACACAATATTCTTCAAATGTCATACTTTAATGTAACATTGGTTTTAATAAAGAGATTTTAACTGTATCGTCACAAAAAATTCACAAAAAAATGCCTTTTTTTGTAGGAATTAACCTTACCCCCCCCTTAATAAACAACAAGAAATGAGCTGATTTTTATATTACAAAATTATTCATATAGCTAAATATTATCGCCAACTTCAATGAAATACAAGAAGTACTTCTTTAAAACTGTACTACTAAAAAATGTTCATATCCGTTCGTTCCAAAATTTTCAAATCCATGGGGGGAGGGGGGTATTTAAGTTTCCAAAATTTTCTTCATACAGCCATCACAGATGTTTCGACCGATTAATCCATACCAAATCCTCCGTCAATTATTTCTGACGACGAGGAGGGGACGATTTCATATAATCGTTTTATCTAATCAACTTCGCAAAAATATCCGCCAATCATTATTAAAAAAGTCACACTTCAGTTTAAAATTTGAAATACGGAATTCGTAGTGTGCAGTTTGAAGTGTGCAATTTGAAATTTGCAGTTTGAAGTAGAATATTATTCGAAATGTGTAGTTTGTAGTATGCAGTTTACTTACAAACATGTGAAGTGTTCACTTCAGTACGATGTAGTACTTTATTATAGTACTTAGTACAAAACTAATCCATCACTAATGTATATGGGTAAGTATGAGCATTAATAATTTACATAGAAACTTAAAAATACTATTTTAATAGTTGTATGAGCGATATAAAAGCAAAGGCAGTAGTATCCAAAAATTATGTAATCTTGTCATCGAGAATTACTAATGAAAAATTTTCTGAATTCAATATATACTATAAACAGCCTATAAATTTATGGTAAACTTGATTTTGGAAGCGATAGATACATTAAATCTAAATTAGTTATCCATGGTGACTGCATACAAAACATTTTTTTTATATTGCTGCCTTTGCTTTTATACCCCTCATATATTTTATAATATTTTACTTATATTAGCAAGGCGAAAATAAAAATGATGACTTATCAATTATTTTGATAATTAAGTTAAATTATTTGAATAATAAAGTAAAGAATTTATGATTTACTTTGTGTGTAGGCACATATATGTGTGTACGTTTAACATTTAGAACACCATTAATTTATTGCCCAAAAGACACGTATAGGCATTATTTCCTATCCATAAAAAAATTAAAGAAAGGTATCAGATATTTCAAGTCAAAGCCGATCTTTAACTTTTTGTTAACAACAGCAAGACGACACAAGTATACTCTGAAATATTTGAAAGTATTCTTTATAATTAAATCCTATCTGTGTGATAGTGAAAATGAAATATTATTTTAACATTAGTGGAGAGATAATTACAATATTTTAACATTAAACTTTAACAACATGAAAGTATTTTTATTATCGCTTTAAACATTTATTACTTTTAAGTGTTTATATTTTAATTAAAATAAAATAGATGCATGTTACACGAGAGGTGTATTAAATTCAGTAAAATTTTGTCAAATTACTTGTTATCTAGCGAATTTCACATTATCACTATAACCAAACCGTCAACAAAATAATAAAGTGTTTTTACATTGTTTAAAAATCCAAAAAATTCTATCAATAGATTACTTGAGTTTTCGACGATACAGTGCAAGCAAAAAATGTTCAATATGCTGTAATCAGCTAGGGCGTATCACATATAACAAATCTACTTCCGATTGAAATTGCACAACTTCTGATAATCAAAATGAAATGTATTATCTAACATACGTTGTACTCGAATAATTTAGCGTTAAATTTTATTGATCTAAGAAGGAGAAATACAATAATATAAATAGTTAATGAAAGAAACACAAGTATCGTTTCATAACTGAAAATCGCACACCACACATATTACTAACACAAGTTTCTAACACCTCATTTACACCTCGCTGTATATGTACATATCTATGAAAAAAATATTTTACCTGCCTACCGGATAGTGAGGTTACAGATGAGAAATGCCTACAAAAAGCAATCAATTACCTTTTTTTATCAAAAATAGTATTTAAAAACTAAATAATTTTAGCATTCTTCTCTTCTAGGCACAAATGCTTGTTTCTATAAAAGAGATATCATAGGTACTACATTGAAGTTGTAATATAAATGTAAATTTTATTGTTTATATATTATATGAAATAAGAATTCCTTTACAATAAATAAAACAAAAAATAAAATAAAGCTAAGAAGTCAATTAAGTGAAACGTCAAAATATGAAAACAGTAACTGGAAAAAATCATATTTTTTAAGTATCATAGAATATTGTCAACTCAGTTTTTGCATAAAAACAAACTGATAAATGTCGGAGATAAATTATAAATAAATTTCAGAAAAAAAATGTTTTTACGTGCTTTTTAGAATGTTGAAGAGAAGATGTGATTGAGATGCTCGCGATGGAACATGGAAATGTATAAATGACAAGAGGAAATGAATATTAAATTTATTTCGACAGATTTCATTTCAGTTAAAGATAGGTAAAGATATCTGTTCCCTTATTTTGTAAACACAAAACATATTTCTTCTACGAATCAACATATTACTACCGAGTATTCTGTTCAAATAGTCAATTTTTTTGAAGTTATTTTGTGTATTCTGAGAACAAGTACGATTACATAATTTGACAAACATTGTCTGAATTGAAAAACACCAAGAAAATATCAGAAGCTTCCTTTAAGACAAAAGCTTTCTGACGTTAGAGATTTTAATTTACTGAAATTATTATCAGTTTCAACGCAGCTTTTCTTATTTATGAAAAACAATAAAGTCAATAGTTTAACCCAGTCTAACCTCACCATCGCAAAAGACACTAGTCAAGCTTACAGTACTTCATTGATTATTATATTATTCATCCCTTGTCGGCTATTCCATGTTCCGACAAATACTGTCAAAACAATTTCATCAATTACTACCATTATTATATTCTTAGCTGTGGGGCAAGCGATTTTTAAATTAGCTCTTTATTTTATTTTGTGTGTATTGTGTATTATTTGTAAAAGAACTTTACAGTCCATGTTGATTTTTCACAATAATTGAATTTTTATTGACCATAAGAGAATAATTATATATTAAATATATCATAAAATAAATGGTTGCGATAACGCCATCTTACTAATTAATAGCATTCAAAAGGAGCCGATTTTTTTAAGATAATGTAAAGAAATAAATTACGCACTGCCAGAATCGAACAAAACAACACTATAGAACCCTCAAGAATACCTTAAAATACTCTAGAATTGTCCACAACATTCTGGAGATGTCTGGAACTCTCAGGAAGCGAAAGGAATCTTCTTACAAATACAATAAATGTAAAGAATATTCTCTAAGAAATAAGAATATTCTCTATATTCTAATTTCTTTATTTATGTCGTAATATAGTGTCATAAAATTCAGATTTTTTCAACTTCATAAATCATCATTTGTAAAGCTGGTATTAAAATTTTACCGATTTAGAGGTAAATTTGCCCTACTACTAGATCACAGGCGTGTATCCTAATCACTCTTATAATGAGTTTTCTTGTGCTTGTGATCCATTCTATATTTTTGTAAATCTGTTGATTTTTTTATATTAAAAAAAGTATTTCGTGTAAACCTAATTACCAGTAAGGTGAAAAAAAAATACATTTTATAAAAATCTTAACGTGGAATGCGACAGTTTTTTTCTATGCGGTCGCCTCGGCTATTTGAGTATTTTCAAAGAGTGCTTGGTCAGGCGATGAAAGTTTTTATGATTTTCCGATGGAGTGGTCAGCGCCAGCGCTCCCGATCAAATCAGTTCCCGCGGGAGAGAGGGGAAGGAATCTCGTAATATTCTATCGCGACACTAGTTTTAACGTTTATTTCAAGTGTTAATATTCAATACTGTGGATGTTTCTGATAGAAATCTACGAAAATAGTTAAGTTTGTTTTTTACGTGCAGCTCTCTAGGGATATTTTATTGGATGACCAGCCGAAGTGGGATCCGAATACCGAAGAATAAAAATAGGACTTGAATCGCGAAGACAGGAAGAAAGGATATTGGGGATTAAAATCGTAAGAAACGTGATTATCCTTTCCAAAATTGACTTTCCAAATGTACTAGAGAATTATGGCACAGTTTTACCAAGGTTGTGCTTTATTCCGTGTTTCAAAATTCAAAACGGATGTTATGAATATGCACGCTATAAAGCATAGTGTGCAACTTTGAAACGAACTGAGATATCATTTCAATTTATTTCATGATAGCATCAAAAGCATAGCATTTGAGTAGCTTATTGGTGTTGTGGTCATGACGCTCACCTCCTGGTCAGTGGTTCGTGTTCCATTCCAGGACACCAGTAAGTTAATCCTATTTTCATAGCACAAGCGTTTAGCTTTGTTTGAAAATAGTAAAAATATTAATGCGACACGTATTCCGTGTTCGCATCTCTATTGAAAAAAAAAAGAAAATATCGCTTCTATATAAGACATTCACTTCATAAATTTCCTCGCACACGATAAATGGAGCTTCAGGAATGCAATATTTTAAAAAAATACCGATCGAATCGAACGAATTTCGAAACATGAAATTAAAGTAAAATAAAAAAACATAAAATAAAATTGAATAACACAATCTGCCTAGGATGAACGTTAAAGCATGGATCGATGATCAAATTAATGAAAACAGACATGAGTGTAATGTATTCATAGGGATACCTCCCTTCAACCTGTGAAAAAATATATTATGAACGCACCCAATGCCAGTCCCAGAGCCAGTCCTCGGTAATCCACAATTACTTCCCTATTTACAGTATTTCTATCAAATATTAAAATATCGATTTAAGTTTTATTATTTAGACCGTCTAATTTGATATATTTCTTTAATTCGAACACAGAATACGTGTTTTCTCAGGATGCCAGCAAGGACTAACTTGCTGGCATTCTGAAATGGGACTCGAACCACCGACCACCAGATCCACTAGGTGAGCTTCGTGACCACCACACCAGTTTATTTTCTTTATATTTCCTTTTTTGGACTGTCGATATATCACATAACAAAATCGTTTTAATATTCCAAGGAAACAAAGAAATATAGTATTAAGAAAAGAAAACATAGATATATGTTGTAAAGAATATAACAATAATAATTATAAAACCAAACAATAGCAATCAAAATATCGAAATAAAGATATTATCTCAGAGATTTATTTGAAATAAATTCCATGGCATGGCCCCATCACGTGAGCTCTACTGTGAGTTTGGGACTATTTTAGATACACCTTTTAAAATGTCTATTCCCATATATACCTGAAAAATATTGTTGGTAGTCTACGTCTCTCAGTCCCTCGTCAAGTTGACTATTATGCTGAAAGCCTTCAGGAATACACAGCGTCCAAAGCCTTCTAATGGTCTGTCCAGGGACCTTAAACTTTGTCAAAGGGTGTAGGAATCGCAAAAAACTTGAAGTAGAAAGTTGGTAAATAACTTTGAAATACAACGCATATTTCATGGATATATTTTACGAATGTAATTTTAAGGATGTCGATGAGTGGTCAAAATATCTGGCTTTGTAACTTATAATCGAGAATTCTGTCCCACTAACGGATCAAGTTTTATTGAAAATGGTTTTTAAAAATTGAGGCAGGCTCATTTAAAAAATAAGTATGACGTCATTGCACTTTTTTTTTTGTCGTACACAGCAGATTTTTTAATTTTTTTTTTTTTGTCAAAGTCCAGAGTAGTATCTGTAACTTTTGAATAATTACACGTGCAATTACTTTAATCACTTCTTCTCTTCTTTTCATTTTCTTTAAGTAGATCTATTGATCTGTGCTACAGGTCCAGCTTTCCCCCCATCTATTCGGTGGTCTTCCCTAGTAGGCGTCATCCAGAGGGGATTTCATTCGCTGCTGTATGCACGAGTCTGTCACTGTCCATTCTGGCTGCGTGATCCCGCCAGAATCTCCTTCTGGATATACTCCATCGTGCTCTGTCCTCTATTTTGCAATTTCGGACACGGTCACGTAGAGTTTCAATCACGATTTACCTACAGCAACCTGCTGATAAGATGCCATTTTGTGGCCATTTATCGTTGGTGCACAGTCGCAAGATGTGTCTAAGTATTGTGAAAAAATAACATATCGTCGCTGTATACATATAATAAAGCCAATGTGCCGTTTAGTACATTCTGTGATGAATGAATCAATTTGTCCATTTTTCATATTAATAATGAAGATATACTAAAATAAACATTGGCGTTCATCTGGAAAGTGTGTCTAGTAATTATTTAAAATATTTTTTTATAAATCTAGTCTGTGCAATTATTTTTCTAAACAGTTTCATTCGTTTATCTCAAAATGTACTAAATGGGCACATAGGATTAAATATATCTATAGCGACGATATGGCAGAGCAACTTCTTTCTCTATGATTTATATTCTCGTAGAATTGTGACCATTCTTCATAACATATTTCGGTCCTTTGGTATAAGAAAGAGCTTCTTAAGGGCTTCTTCAACTGTTTATTGTCGATTATTTCTCGTCTAAAAATCTTTTATCGATCTATACCTCTTTGGCTTTGTACTCTTCCTGTTATGTCCAACATGGGTGTGCTTTTTATTAAAACCAAATTAATTAATCAATTAGAAAAACATATAGAAAAATCAGATCCACGAAAAAATATTTGGCTGCTACTGGAATTCTATCCTAAATATTTTTTCGTGGATTTGATTTTTCTGTAATGTCTTTCTAATTGATTAATTATTTTGGTTTTAAATTTCACAGAACTTTGTTCTGAAAAAATTGCAACTTCACAATAAGAATGCGTTCTTGAGATTTTATTAATTTGATATTCGTCTCTACAGTGATTCAAAATAAATAATAAAATGTTATTTTAAAATAATATCTTGAATTAAGTAGTTATTCTATACTTTACTGCAAAACAATTTTTTGTTCCCAATCTTATCAATAATTTATTTAAACATGATTTATTCTCTCATTTCTTGAATTTAATAAAATTAAATAAAATTGTTATCAGCTTTTGTTTGCAGACTGTCGCTATCCAGTTTTAAAAGTTCTAAGTTTCTTAAAGGATAATTGTTTTAAAGTGTAAATTCTCTACTTGCAGTGATTGATCTATATAAGTATGCGTGTGTGAGTAAACCCTGTGTATGCGTGCTTGTATGAGCTTGAATAGGCAAGTTCTTTGATTAGCAAATAGCAATAACACCGTTTTCCTAGGTGACACGCCAGTAAATTATTTTAAAAAAAATCATTATATCTAACCATTTTTTTAACGGGGAGTGAACCACGGATGAATATATCAAACGGTATTATTGATGGAATTGGCGTTAAGATTAAAGATAATCATAATGATAAATACTTGAAGTATTTATTCATATTTACTACGTTATCTCTACTTGAGTTTGTAAAAAAATATTTAATTTTTTTCAGACGGTATCATTGATGGAATTGGCGTCTAGATTAAAGATAATCATAATGGAATACTTAAAGTATTTATTCATATTTACTATGTTATCTCTACTTGAGTTTGTAAAAAAATATTTAATTTTTCAAACTAGTAAGTTTCCAGAAAATCAGGATTTCGTTGTTTAGCTAGCAATAATTTTTCTGAATATGAAAAAAAATCTGAGCTCGGGTTAAAATTTACTTAACATTACCGTTATTAACCTTTATTAACCCACCCTTATACCAGTCATTTTTTCGGTACCTAACCATTACTCATTTTAAATTGATAAAAAAATATATTTATAAAGTTCTCGGTTTTTTTTTCACCTGTCGATGAGGAATTCTGATTTTCTCGAAACTAGTAGTGAAAAAATAAAATAATTTTTAAAAACTCAAGTAGAGATAACATAGTAAATATAATGAAATATTTTTAATAATCTATCAAATCAAACCGTATTTATTAAAACATTACCATCGAAAGATATATATTTGAGTGATATTTTGGAACATAAAATACATTTTCGTATTTACTTGAAAAGAACAAGACTTTCCTGACACGCATTTTTAAGACAGATTTGCGAAAATATTGTGACATAACCAATACAGGAATAAAATAAGATTTTTCCACAAATATCAACCATATATTTTCGCCTTTCAACAGGTAACAAAAGAAACCAATGCTTACGATAAATTATTGCCAAAATAGGACCGAGACTCAAATCCCAGTTCAAATTATCACCATTTCTAGGGAAAACCAGGCAAAAAAAATCCTTCCTTTTGCTGCCATCACAATTGGAAAATATTGTGCGGGAAATATAAATCTCTGAAGTAAAAGACATTTATGTATACTTATAATAGACAATTTTATTCGTATAAAAATGTTTACATTATTTTTTGTTGCCTTTTTTACATTCAATGAAGGTGTTCGATAAAGTGTAATGAACCAATCTGAGTGTATTGTAACTATTTTACACTTTTAAAAATCGTGCTGTGCTTACATTTTGATATTTTATATTATTTAACTCTGTTAGTAAGGCAATAGGTACGTAGGTACTCATGGATTGCTTCAAATGTACACATATATGATGATAAATTATCATTGATATTAAATACTCGTAATATTTACTTTGTCAGCTCTATCCGAATTTAATAATTTTTATATTTTTTCACCACTTAAGTTTCAAGAAAAACAGAATATCCCATCAACAGATTAAAATATATATATATATATATATATATATAGGACAATAAATATATTATGGGTGCATAAATTGTGAAACGACAGTGACTTGCAGCGAATGAAAAAAGATTCAGATATGTATATACCAATATAGAAGAAAAAACTTGAATCAATAAAAATCATACTAGATAAGTAAAATTAATGATTCTTTAACCATTTAATTGCTTAAATCACTTAAATCGAATTTAACTTAACGCTCTTCTTTAAAGTGCACTATTTTTCAGTATATCAGCTGTAAATGAAGACTTTATTGGTAATAGGTATTTAACATTCAATAGAACATTCCATCCAATTCTCGCTCGTATTAATCACCAATTAGGTACTTCGCTCGATTATTCGCTTTATTTATCGCTTCGATTCCCTCACGACTGGCCATACTGGGCGTCATCTTACGGCTCGAGCGTACTTCGCTCCGATTTCGCACTGAACGATTATTCGCTTTATTTATCGCTTCGATTCCCTCACGACTGGCCATACTAGGCGTCATCTTACGGCTCGAGCGTACTTCGCTCCGATTTCGCATTGAACGAACTGTGAACAACTCCCTGCGTTGGCCTAGATCCGCGCTATTTATATCCAAATGCTGGTGTTATCTAGATTTTCGTCGCTTCTCGGCGTTTTTAAACGTTTCTCATAGATTGCAGATAATTGTAGAACGTTATAGATGTTTTCATAGTATTTTTTCAAGTGACATATTACTAGTGATCTATTTAATCCTAGACTAAGCTCATTGATTAAAATTTCACATATTTTCTTATATAAATACACACGATAAACATGATAAAATAGAAATAGTCCATCAACGATTGCATGAAACCAGGCAATGGAGACAACACATGGGAGCGACATTTGTGGAACCCCCCTTTGAGGATTAAGTGGTTGCTGTCGGATATGCGATGAGCCTTACTCAACTGCGCTAGAGCCAGTGTCTGGAAAGTTATCCGTGAGCATCTCTGGCGCACACAAGGGGCAGCCAGCCGGGCTGTTAGTCCCAGGATGAGTTCTGTCAATGCTTTTTGCAGCGTAGCGTCGTTTGATCCAACTTTTGAGTGAAGCATTTTTTTTAAAAACTTTTACAGATTACCTTTTTTACTCCCTTTATATTTACTCGTGGCGTCTGCTTGCTTGCTTGCCGGCTTGCCATCGAAAAAACTTTGGATCGATTTTTGACCCTTTTCCCGTGATCCAATCGATCTGAAACTTTGTAAGTAGACTTGTGGCGACGATCAAGAATATCTATCAATTTTCGTTAAAGAAAAGTAATTATTTTGGATTTTTAGAAATTTTAATGTTTTTTTCAAATTGGAATCATTACAAACGTTTGATTACTACCAACGGCGGCCCTATAACGTCACGGAATATTTAAAATTTGAATTACTCCGTCAGTAGTATAATAGGTATTTCACTACGAATTTCGAAAATCTAAATTGACTGACAAATGTTTTTAGAATTTAATCTTCAAAGCACGAAGTTTCTTATCAAAGCTCAAAACATCTGACATTTTAGAATTATATTAAATTCCTGTAAGTTTAGTGTTATGTTAAATGTTTTAATTCGTCTTTTATTGTTGTTATATTTTACAAAGAAAGGGAGTATAAAAAAAAACTGGTTTTTATGGGTTAGTTTTTTTACTTTTTGTATTTTTATACTTCTCTTTACATATAAAATTAGAATGATAATAAATACTGATAAAGCATTAAGCGCCATTTTTGCAAAAATTCACGCCAAGGACGTATTACGCAGGAACTGTTTTAACCAAAAAGCTTAAAATAAATTCAGAGCTATATTTAATTAGTTCTTGAAAATAGGGGAATGGGTTAAAACGGACGAATATCCCCTCTTTGCGTATGTCTAACCCCTTATAAAAAATACTTATTTAAAAAAAAAGTGTTCCACAGCGAGTCTCAAGGCGATCGTCCGGCAAAGTGAGCAGATTTCACCATTTTTTCTTATTTGAAAATATATAATTTTTAATCAATTAATGTATATTATAGACGTCTCACAGAGACGAAACTGTAGTTTTTTATGGGAAAGTAGGCGTAGTAGTTTTTTTGGGTGTACATAGGACTTATGATCTATCTTATGGCTGGCTTAAGTGATCACTTTACACAATGTAACATTCGCTATTTCCACCCATCATAGAATATACCATGCCTACTAATTTTTGGAAGTTGTATATATTTGAATTACATGCCACACTTCATATATGCATTGTAACAACCTTTCCATGCGGCCTGTACAAAGCCATTTTCATTCTTCTAAATCCCCACAGATGTCGTTAAGGTCACTAAATTAGAAAATCAGCAATTAATTATTATTATTATTATTATTATTACTGTTCTGAAGGATTTGAACAAACTGAAAATATTCTGAATATATCATTTTTATTTATTCATCAGGTTCCACATATTTTAAATACGGATATCTTGTTAAAATGACAAACCAAATTATTTAATCAATTAATCAATTACCGAACCTACGATGTTTTAAAAATGAAGAAAATTGCTCCAATTCGTGGGTCTTTCATGTCTGAACTAGCTGTAACCCGTCAAAAATGACGGTACTGTACTTTTACATGACAGTCCCTAAAGAATAAGTTTCGACGAAGTTACGACGGTCGGACAGAAAACGAAATTATTATGATTGAGATGGTCTCGTGAGTTTTTTTTTTAATAATATTATTAATTAAATTATTATCTTAAAATTATTGCAAAATCTATCAATTTGTTAACTTAAAATTTATGTTTTAAAAAAGAGTGTTTTTTAGAAATATTTTATTTTTTTATAAATTACTTTTTTACTTTTACTTTGCATCTGCCTTACTATTTATATTTTTCCTTTTCATCTACCTTATTTTTTATTATTTTATAAAATATCATGATTTTCACTTTTTAAGCCCATTTTTTGTATTAAACTTTCATAAAATTCATAAATTTATCATAAAATTTGCACCGAATGGAGTGTTTCACTTTGCTTCCAGAATCTTCAGCAATCCTGAATTTCAGTATGTAATATAACACTCTCTGTGTTATGCATTAGTTACTGACTAATTAACAATTATGCACTTACTATCTACAACGGAGTTTGACAAGGAGACGTTATACTTCCAAAGTGGCAAATATCGAAAATCTGCAATGGACGAGAAAATTAAATGGATTAAGACAATGTTTCGATACCAAATACCAAAGGGGACAAAAAAGCAAATCAAAAAGTAGTCGGATTCAGTGTATCATTTGTCAATACGAATAGAGCCCGATACTTCTACCACTTATCTATTTTTACTCCCTTTATATTAACTCGTGGCGTCTGCTTGTCATCTTGTCTTCTTGTCTTTTTGTCTTCTTGTCACGAAAAAACTTTGGATCCATTTATACCCCTTTCCCGTGATCTACTTTGCAAACAGACTCGTGGCGATGATCAAAAAGAACTATCAAATTTTCGTTAAAAAAATAAAATAAAATTTGGATTTTTCAAATTTTTAATGGTTTTTTCATACAACTTATTAAGTTGTATGAAAATATTTCAACGCGTCTGTTAGACGCAAAACCTGATTATAGTATAATTTTGGATTTTTGGAAATTTTTTATTACTCCCTTTCGTAGCGTCGCCCGACCGAAGTCCAATGCGTAGGTTAATCGGAAAAAAATGTTTCAACTAGTAAATGAGAAAGGGAGTATAATATAAACTTGGTTATTATTGGTTATTTTTTATCTTCTCTTCTACCACTTATCTATTTTTTAATATAGGTACTGCTTTTGGCTACTTCATGCAATTATCTTTCTATTCTTCTTTACTGTAAGCCAAAATGACATGAAATATCTCAACACAATAGATTTTGGCAGATCATCATCAATATATACATTCACATTCACTAAAATCTACTTCCAGGCGGACTTAATATTAATGCCGACTCATTTCGAGCATCTCTGCAGTGAAATTGTTCTGAAATTGAACCACAACAAACAATGCAAATAAATATCGTTAAGTGTTTTCTGCCACGCATTGTTTGGTATTTTTGATAATCGAAACTGATCGCACTTGCAATTTTTCTCAGTAAACACACAATAGACCATTACACCGAGACCCATATACTTGTAGATTTGTCAACAGAAACCTCCCCTATTTTGGTAATTCGGAAGATTAATGGTTACCAGGCGAATACAAAGAGTTGTCCGAGAGTCTGGGCTAACGGTAAACGGATTCAGTTAAATGTTTCCCATACATCTCACCTGCCTTATGAATGCGAACACGTTTTGCGAAAGATTCTTCGATAATTTAACGGGAAAAAATTGGCTATGAAACGAGAAATACTCGAGGATCGAGGAATTTAATCGTGCGAAAACATTAGAAAAGGTCTTCCACATCGTGACCAAATAATTATATTTTTTATAATATTATACCAATAGTTATTGGGTTAATTCAAACATTTATAATAGTTGTAACCCATAAACTTTTCTGTCGGTTCCTAAAGAATATGTATGTAAACTTTGGATAAAATCTTTCAAACGCTGAAAATGTTCGTGGGGAGTGGGTGAGTTAAAGGGGGAGGGGGAAATTTCGTCTATGTAAAAAAAATATTTAATAAAAATAATGAAATATCAGTGTAATTTTTTTTTAAAGCTATCAAAAATTTATAGGAATCCGTGGGGGTAATATTTTCTTGGTGAAAAAAAATGTTATGGGGGTTACAGGAAGTTACAGACACACAAAAAAATAAATTATTCTTATTGGGATTTCTTCTGAAAAACTGGTTCTCTTCGTGATTTTAGATATCTACAGTAAGTAGTTGTTACATCTTACAAGCACATCATCTGCGAAGATGTACTTGTAAGATGTACCCTCATTATCATCGAAGGGAAAGACTACATTTCAAAATTAAGACTACAATACGCACACGTTCAGTAGTTTGAAGACTACAAAGTGTGTGCTACATTTGTAGTAGATACCAAAACATTACACACTTCATCTACTTCAATAAACTGCGTAAAGTGAACTAATTGTAGTACTACAAAATTTGAAAGAGTCCTTTTATCTACATAAGCTTCTCAATAAATAAAATCTGATGGGGGGTGGGATTTCGTTTTAGTTACATCAACTTCAGAAAATGTCCTTTTAAGTTACATCAACTTCACAAAAATTGTGCGATTTGAAGTATACAATTCACTTACAAACGTGTGAAGTGTGCGCTTCAGTATAATGTAGTACTACACTGTAGTACAGAGCGGACTCATCACTAATTGCCAACCACCGCAAAGAACATGTACATTTCTACATTCGAATTCATGCACGCATGCATACAATTATCATGCACGCATGCATACAGTTCATTAGCCTGCGATCTACTATCGATGTTAAAATAGTTTAAAATGTCTTAGCTCTATTGTTATTGGTCTTAGACGGTAAAATATTTTTTTCTTTTTTTACATAAACAAACTTTTTTTACTTATTCTTGTGTTCAGTAATAGAAGTGATTTTTTCATTCGTTCCACATGGCCAAACCATCTCAGTTATCATTTTTTCACTATATCCATTACGCTACAGTCACTATAATATTTACTTCTATTCAGTAAAAGAAGTGATTTTTTATAGAAGGCTTAAGAAGTACATGTTAACGTTAGAATACTGTCCTCAAATAATCCAAAATCTTTATACATGTAAGTTGAGCCTTGATGGTGAGCGGTTTTTGTCTATTTTTCTTCGGAAAAACTATGTTTATGGGGATAATGGGTATAAAATAATAAATGTGGAGAACTAGAATAACCGTAAAATTTTGTTTATCGTTTGATGTGTATGGGACTTGCTAAAATTTTGTTTACGAATCTAGCCAACTTTGGTAGGTACTCGATTTTCACGAAGTTATAAACTGCGCAAAATGGATTTTATATTGGGTTTTAAATCGTTATCCTGTGATATACGGTAAGAAAAGTATTCATCAATCTAAAATTTATTATTATATTTTTGCAAATCTCAAAATTGGACATATTATTAAATTTATATTTTTTTACAAGTAGCGTTCAGTTTTTTGTAACAACCTTACACGTAGAAAACTTTATATTTAATACGTTGAATACTTTATTGTCAACCGGAGTAGATGCCACTGTGTCCTGGAGCAAAACCTGGAGTTATTAAAAGAAAACTGTTAGTTCAAATTAATAATTATGTCTTGCCATGAAGTTTATAGTATAAACATGTTTGATTTAATACTATTATATAATTAGCTATCTTACATGCCGTTTCCACGATGGTGTAAGCAGAGAGCAAAGAATTTCACACTCTTCTGTCCTGGAGTCGGTTGTTTAAACATGTAACAGGGCCATTAATATTAAAATAACTTGATCATGCCAGGTATTCCGAGGGTGCCCTGTTTCTGCTGCATTCAATACTTGCTTTATATATTTATTACCATATTTTCCTAGCTCATTCATTCCACATGGCCAAACCATCTCAGTTATCATTTCTTTATTCTATCCATTATGCTACAGTTAGTATTATATTTACTTCTATTTCGTTTTTCTAACATAAAGCTTTTTCTATCGCAATCAGTCGAAATATATCTTGTAGTAGTAAATTTTTATTTTATTTTCATTTTGATATCAATTATAATATTTTAAACATTTGACTGTATAATTTAATTAATTAAAGTTATATTCAAGATCCAATCAAGATCAAGACATGCATGGAATACGTATTATGTAAAATTTTCTGATGATTTTAAATTTGTCAATTAATTGTGCTATGAAATAAGAACTTACTTGCTTGTTAATTCTATCTATTTTCCTAAAATAACTCTCGAATACCAAATCAGTACAGTAGTATCATAACTATTAGACCAATAAACTATTACTGTATTTATCGTACACAATCAGCCACCAGTATTGTATAAAAATGAAAAAGGATTCATATTTTTCTCCGGTACAAAATCACATTTTTAAGTATACCTTTTTTCTCTTATTATGTTTAATTTCCCTTTACCATTCCAAAATATGTTGTCTCACAGGAAAATATATGTAAAATTTTCAAAACATGACCTTATTTCTACAGGCTGATAAGTTTTCAAAAAACTTTCAAGTGTTTGCAGAACAAGGTATTTTTGCATTTAACATTGAAAAAATTTGTTTCAAAAAAATCTTTTTACATCCTAATTCAATTATGTATCAATATGCTCTGAGAATTCAGTTTCAGTTTCAGTGCCAGTAAATCGGCGTTTATTAGACACATAACATTATATGCTTAATGAATACAAATTCCTTCATAATAGACATAAGATTGTATCAGTAAATACTTAAGTACATGTAAGTAAGTATTTACTAAGGCTTCACAAGTTTCCCCACAACATCCGTTGATGTGGCAAGAGAATGGACCACAGCCATTGGGAAATCACAAGTTATTGCATCAGCCGGTTCACCAAGGATATCCTGTGCATCCGACGCCTCCCGTCGTTCCTGAATACTTGATGGAGGTAGTTGTAATATCACAAACTTGTATTATTCCCAATTTTCAAGGGTCATGAATTGTCTAAGACTACTTGATTAAGGTAACAGAATGCTGATAGGTTGTATATGAAAAAAATCCTTTTGTTTTTTTATCAAGACACAGATTTTATTGAGAAATTGCGATTCCAGAATATATTTCTACAATATTTAAAACAAAAATACATTAGAGAGATAAACAGAAATTATCAAAATAAGAATAATTGTTAATAGCAAAATAACTATTATAAAGAACCAAATCTTTTTTCTAATATTTACCTTATTATTTATTTATTTACGTTAGTTCTTTATTCATTATTCACTTATATATTTATTTGTGTTAATGTCTATGCTTCAAATTTTAATTTAACTTTCATAGGGGCTTCAAAGTACTAACGGTACCGTCCCTCGAGTCAGATTTGACCGAGTAGTATAATTATAGGGAAAAATGGATCAAAACTAAGAAAAATCACTTTTATAGAATAATTGTATGCCTTTTTATATTTAATTACGTCTACCTTAATTCTAATGAACGATGACCAGACAAGACGTATTGTGCGTCAACAATTAACTTGTTATTACATTATATTGTAATTATTAAAGAATAAATTTATCATTTATATAAGACTATGTTATTATGTCCCAATTTTTTTTTTAATTTTTCGTCTCAAAGTTGGTTCCTGTAGGAAAAGTGTTACTGCTATTCTCCTTAATGAAAAAGTTTTGGGTTCATATTCCGGTGCATATAAAATATTTTTAGAAAGCTTTTTAATGTGTGTATATATTTTTAAGTGATGTTTTGAATTTAAAAAATTAAGAATGAAATCAGCATACAATGAATATCAGTAACGTTTGTCATAAAAACTGTTTTATAAATCAAACATAATAAATTCATTGTCTATCCGTCCGTCCGTCTGTCTGTCCTCTTAACTGCATGTAACGTCCGTAATTTCGTTCGAAATCACGGGTAAAAAACAAAATTTAACGACAGTAACGGGGCTTGAACCCAACAAACCCGAACCGGCCGCTCTACACGTGTTTGCTACGATCGCCTCTACGTGGACCGCCAAAAAGATATTAAAACGTACACTAGGGCTTAGCAAAGATAAGGATCAATGTTCCGTCATTTTTGGTAATTAAATACAGATGTTTTAAATGAAAAAGATTTTGGATGCTTGATTAAGTATCGAATCCCATCACCTCGAATTTTTAATTTTATTTAAAAAAATTACACCTAGTGAGCTTTGAGACAAGTCCAATTATTTAAAAGCTTTTAGTCAGTGAAAAGTGTGAGACTGGCGTTCGATTCTATATATTTTTATTTTGTACCTATATATAATTGCCATTCTCGTTTGCTCGATGGTCTATCGGTTAAGATACTTGCCAAGTTATCTAGTACATTCCATACCAGCTAGTTAAATAAGTCTTATTTTTCATAGCATAGGAATTAATTTGAGTTTAAAAACAATAGGAATATTGATGTTACATGCATCTCTATTTGTTACTGTCAAGATGTTAATATCAAAATTATTTAATTTGTTATAACTACCTACTAGTGAATGTATGTGTAACACCTTTAAATGAAATAAATGTTAGTCTGTTGCGAATTACCCACGTGTTTCAACAGTTACAATAAAAAAAAAACAATTTATTGATTAAACTTGGACTTTTTTAAACTATAAAATGCGGACAAAATGTAAAAATGCGTGGTGTGATACATTTTTGATACATGTAAAACAGCTTAAAAACCTTAAAATATTTTTTTTATTTTTCTGTCTATCATTAACGAATATCCCATATCAAACTTTGATTAAAAAAGTCTGAGGAATAAATGGATTAATTAGTGAATCTAATGATTGAAATATGTATTGTTATGTCTACAAAATTTCAGCTTGATTACATTGGGAAGCGGGTGAAAGTTATAAGATTCCGTTCATCAAGCAGGTGAAGCAAATATAAGCGTGATAAAAATTGTTAAAATGAATTTTTTTATGTGATTGTAATTATATCGTAAGTGCATAACTGCGATTATGAGAAAAAAACTTTTTACTTTTCATACGAGTATATCATCGTTATTATTACTATTTGGCTGCATGCCGTACATATGCAATTTCGTGGCATTCATAACTCCTATTTATCAAATACATCATTATTTTTTTCGTAAAAAAATACATACTTGTGCACGCTTTTAGATAATTACAGATTTCATTATACACACATCATTTTATTCTAACTAAAGATAGGGGGGAAATCTGTATTGCAGATACATAAAAGAAATTGATTTTTATTATTTGTTTGATAGCTTTGTTATTCAATTACAATATGTTTAATTTTCTGTCATGGACTGCTATTGGAAAAAAATATTTTTTTGTGTCAGTTTCAGAGTTTCTCTTGTTACTAATAATATAGTTTTTTAGGACTGGTCAAAACTAGTTATTAAAATATTCATTACGCTCCACCCTAAAATGAGAACGCAGCCTTCCACAAATAATTGGGGTAGCGAAATTCTACGCTTTGACGTACATTATTTTCCACAGTGCTGAATTACTACTGTATCGAAAACCAATTCAGCAGTATCGCATGCTAGCGAATACCGGGTTTTTGCGAGATGGCAAAAATATGGAAAAAGGTGTTTTTTTCTCATAATATTTCGAAGACTTTTGCTGTTATATAAAATACATAAAAGATATTATTATTTTATTTATTGACATAAAATGAATACAGTGTTTAGGAGAAGTTTCTCGTGTCTTCTCGGTTATCCTAGGTGTTTCTCAAATGTTTCAAGCTTTTCCCGAAGGTTGTAGATCACCCAAGACCACCCTGTCATTTCACGACCACATAGAGGCGGTCAGTAATAATTGCATCGAAAATGTTAGGATTAGTTCTGCGTACAGCCAGGGTTTTCGAAAATACCCGCGTACTGAGAACTCTTTACAACTCCTTAGTGCGAAGTACACTCGAGAGTGGCTCGATGATTTGGGGGCCAAATGAGCTTTAGTACTCACTTATGGTAGAGAAAGTACAAAAAAGTTTCTAAGATATCTCTACATAAGAAAGTACGGGAATTATCTATGGCTTTACCCAACCGAGTTCCTCCAGGGTATGCTTGGCTACAACAGTTTAGAAACTAGAAGGAATGTGTATCTGATTACGCATTTTTATCGATTGTTGCGCGGTATGATCGATAATCCTGAAATTATGCGGAGCTTTGGTTTGCATGTTCCCGATAATTACCTTGTTTCACATTCCAATATACAGAACCAACCTGCCAATGGTTATGTCTGTTGGAAGAGCTACTACTATGCTGAACAATATTACTCTGGATATCGATCTGTTCCATATCTCTGAGGAGGTATTCCGAAGCAGGATTCTCCTACACTTTTGATGTGAATGATTTTATATATTATGTTTAATATTTGGTTTTGTTTATATAATATATGCTTATATAATTCTCACTTATTTATAACATTTATGAATTAAATTTTGTGTTTGTAATGTTAATGTTATATAAAAAATAAATAAATTGAATTGAATTGAAATTTAATTGAATTTTGAATTTTTGAGTGTTGTTACAAGCGACATAGTACATACAAGTGTAATTCTTTTTAGCATCATGAAGTATCAAATCTCCCATCATATACATGAAAAGATTATTTTTAAATCGGGAGAATCAGGAACAGGAGAACGTAAAGGATGAAAAGCCTGAGGCAATTGTTTACCCAGTCGACCAAAGAGCTTTTCCAGAGCGCAGTAAACAGAGCGACATGAGCCTATATGATAACTACCGTTTATTAAATGGATAATACGAAAGAATATTAAATGTTAATCAAATTTTTGTTCAAGTTTTTTAATATTTTGATAACGAATATACCATGTACGAAGGGTTATCTAAACTGAAGATTCAAGAAATAAAATTAAAAATAATTTACGAACAGTGATAAAATTTTCAAAACTTGTTAAAATTATAAATAATAAACTGTATGTTCGATACCTAGTTTGAACAACTATAACAGGGAGATTTAATTAAATAATTTATTATATCAAAATACTTTTTATTGTGAAATCAATAAAATTGCGAACTTGAGAAATACTTCAAAATATCCAAATTGACAAGAACTTCATACAGCTACAACATACAATAATTACATACATAGGGTCAACAACCCATTTCCCCACGCGTTTTTGACCAGCGCTGACTTTCGACAGAATTCCCGCGTTCAAGAGCGCGTCAAAAGACACGCGCACTCGGTAACATGGACGTCTGTGTTTACATACAGATAAGATCGACACCAGAGAACTCACACGCAGATTCCGCGGACACCGCATTTCCACGACAACAAAGGAAAATAAAAAGATGCTGACAGGCTATTTCTTACACTTACACATTTTGCATACGTCTAGCAAGCAAAATTGGGATATAAAAGACGCGTTGCGGCATACCAATTCAGTTCGTTCCCTCGCCGTAAACACGATGCCACGCTTCCCGGCCGCTACCGTAGCATATCTCGCAACGCAGTTCTTCTCCCTCGCCGCAACCACGAGCTCACGCTGTCCGACGATCGCTGGCCGTAGCACATCTAGCTACGTAGTCCACCTCTCTCTACGCTATACGATCAACCTTTAGCCTACCGTAGCTGCGACATCAAACCACAATCGCTACGCAGCTCATCTCATTCATCGCTACGCCTCCAGTAATATATCGATCATCGTCCGCCTCATCGGTCCACTGTCTTCACCATCTCAAGCAGCGAACACCATTTGCTTCTGGCGGTACTACCATCATCCTCGACCTTACTACGATACGCCACTTACATCAGTCGTTAGCACCATCTCCAGCTCCCAGCACCAATTTGCCAGCCGTCCCAGCATTCGCCTTGACCAATTTCTGCACCCGCTACACACGCAACACGGAACAAGTTGACGACCCCAGGCGTATCTCAATCAGCTGTACCGTTATCAAACGAGGTACACTGTAATTCAAATATATGAACAACATAAAACAAATCACTATTTTCTGTTCTCCATCAACTGTTTTTCACCCTGTAATAATTTCACAAAAGTGGGATATCATAACACGGTACCCCACAACCTGATAACCCCGACGCGAACAAGAGGTCGGGTCACCCCACACATACCATTAGTATTTTATTTTATATTACTTATATTTCTATATGGAGAGAGCTGGCACTAAACCGAGATGAGTGGAGGAAGATTCTTGAGGACCCCAAGACACACCAAGGGTTGTTGTGCCAAGAGTGATGATATTTCTATATAGGTGCTTACAATTTTCTTTCTCTTCGTATTAAAAAATTTTTTTTTTTAAGAATGTATTAGTTTTTACCGTGCTTATATTGGCTTCGTATGTTTATCTGTCTGTTTGTCTAGACGAAATCTTATAATTGATATTTCACTCGCTTCTCAATATCCAATCGAGCTAAAATTTTTCATGCACAATAATACAACATGACAATACATGAATCAATTCAATAAAGTAATGGAAAATTTGTTAAGGCGATCGTCATTTCATTCATTTTTTCTCATATTTTCTCTTGCGTTTTTTATTACATTTTTGTATGGAAATATCTCATTTTAAAATTTATTCATCAGGTTACATATATTTTAAATACGAATATCTTATTAAAATGTCACAAACTAAATTATATAATTTATTAATAAATTACCAAACCTTCGATGTTTTAAAAATGAAGAAAATTGCTCCACTTTGTGGGCCTTTTATGACTGAACGGCGTGTGAGATGTCTTTTTTATTCAATAATATTACAAAGTTAACGATTATCTTAAATTTGTTACAATTATAGAAAAATCTGTTAATACGTTTACATGCAATTAATGTTTTAAAAAATACTGTTTTTTAAATTATTTTTATTTTTTGTGTGTTTTTTTCGATCCTTTTAAAATAGTTTATAACTTTTTTTCTTTAATAAATTAAAGGAATAGACATTTTTATTTTAAAATTAATACAAAAAAAATCAAAAAATTATTCTCGATTTCAGATTTTAGCTATTTAATCAAGGCACTGCGTATTGTGTCATAAATACGTTGCGTCTTGATTAAATATCTAAAATCAGGAATATCGACAAAGATTTTGATTTTTTTTTGTTTTTATTGTAAAATTATAATATCTATTCTTTTGACTATTGAAGTAAAAAAGTTGTCAATCATGTAAAAAGAGTTGAAAAAGACCCACAAAAAAATAAAATATTTTTAAAAAACAGTATTTTTTAAAACATAAATTGCATGTAAACGTATTACCAGATTTTTCTATAATTGTAACAAATTTAAGATAATCGTTAACTTTGTAATATTGTTGAATAAAAAAGACATCTCACACGCCGTTCAGTCATAAAAGGCCCACAAAGTGGAGCAATTTTCTTCATTTTTAAAACATCGAAGGTTTGGTAATTTATTAATCAATTATTTAATTTAGTTTATGACATTTTCATATAATATTCGTATTTAAAATAAATGTAACCTGATGAATAAATTTTTTAAATTACATATGTCCCTACAAAAATGTGATAAAAAACGAAAGAGAAGATATGAGAAAAAATGGTGAAATTTGCTCATTCTGCTAGACGATCGCCTTAATGATCTCGCAAAAAAAGATGGCGTTAGTGATTTTTTATGAAATTATATTCTTCACAAGCGCATTAAAAAACACATTGAAATTAGTTTATAAGCACACAAAAAGTGGGCGCTTGTTTTCTACTAAAGTGATTTTGTATGAAATTATATACATCAAAAACGAACTGTATACTTCATAAATTAATATTATAATAACTGATAGACCACTGGGTCTACCTTTTTTGCAACTTCTACAAATTAAATTTTACAAGTGCGAAAAGCAGTGAGCACAAAATTAATTACAATATTCGTTAAGATAAAAAAGTACAAAAATTGGATTACATGAATATTTTTAAATGTGCTAATAAGTAAAAAAAAAAAATCTGCTAAAAAAAATTTGCCTCACTCAGAAAATAAAAGCGTTGGTGCTTTCCCTCCATTTATATCAATTTCGTAAGCGCCCATATAAGAGTGGTTTCTTAAAAAAAAAATTTTCATGTAATATAATTACGTGATTAACTTCTTACGGTTTAAGTAAATAAATATCCTGAAATATGAAAATTCTTTATAAACCTTAAAATGTGCATAAAAGAGGTTTACCAATAATAAATATAATAAATATATGTCTCCAACACCTCGTTTATTCCATTCTAAAGAAAAAATATTACATTTTGATTATTTCTTACAATCTCTTAAGTATTTAGAGAAATAAGTCAAAGAACGAAATTTGTTTAGTTTTTTAGCAAAAAGAAAATAAGTACACATTTTCTAAATAATATAAAATATAATTTCACTGTTGTTGATTTCATTTGTCGTATTTCTAAATTGTTTTCTATCTTCAAAGGGAAATTTGAACGACAATTTCTATTAACTAGGGTAAATAAGATTGTTGGATAATATTTTTTGCAGGACGTGCAGTGACGTGCAGTGTATTAGAAAAGATTCTGGGAAACACATATTAATTAAATAATCCTTATCGTACTAAAAAGACAATTTAAAATTCTAACCGTAATCCGCGGCTACGACTAGAGCTTTACGGCTTACTTTATTTTTATATTATAATTTATACTTACTGCATACAACTTATCATTTTTTTCTTAAATTTGTAAAAGAATCTCATTGAACTGAATGTTTTTCTACACGAGCCGTATTATATTTAAGCTATCTTTACGTCTGCGAGATTTATGTAATTAACTAGGAAACTTAGAATGAATAGTAAATTTTTCGTACTATAGCGTGATTCTTCAAAAAGTCTGATTTTTGATCAGAACTGCGCATATGCACAAAAATGACATTGTTACTAATTCCGTACATACCTACTTAATAAATGTTTTGTGCGTATTCTAACTGTCAATTTCTTTGAAAATCATCTGCTAATAAAATCGTGTTGTTTAAATCGATAACCTTAATTTGAATTATTTTGTTTGAATATTTTATTTGCAATATGAATACATTTATTATTATTTTTATTATTAGGTAGGTAATATCATTTTCTCGTTTTTCGCATAATGAAAAGAAACATATCATTGGTTTAGCCTAATTCCTTATTTAACTTGTTGGTCTTGTGGTTAGGACACTCGCCTCGTGATCCAATGGTCGCGGATTCGAATCTCAGCCCATACTAGCAAGTTAGTCCTATTTTCATAGCACAAGCGTTTAGCTTAGTTTGAAAATAGTAAGAATATTAATGTGACACGTTTTCCGTGTTCGCATTTCTATTTTATTTAAAGTTAAGTTAAGTTAAGAAAAAATTATTTTAAAAAATCGGAATATATTAGACATTTTTGCCATTGCAAATATAAAACATATATACGTTAAATTTGTAAATATGTATATGTTTGTCAGTATCACAATTATAATAATTTTGCTGTCTGCCCGTCTATCCATTCATCTGTCTATCTGTCTGTACCCGTAACTTCACGGCGAAATTAAACGGCCGGAGATGGGGCTCGATCCCCGGGCCAGCAAACCAGAAGTCGGCGACGATAGCGATGTTGATACCGCCGATCCTGCGTTACCCCTCAAAAATACAGTACATATAGCACTTAGCATAGACGCGAACCATTTCTACTAATAAGATTATAGAACGCACATTATATTTTCTAAAATATATTTTATTTAGGTACACTAGCTTTATAAACATTTTTTCCGAGACTATGATGATGACTCTCATCCAGCAGGCTTGGATTCGGTTCCCGGTACCGGAATATATTTTTCTCATTTTATTTTTATTTTTATTTTGATGTCTATTTTAATTATAATATTAATTGTCATCAAAGGACAGTATTGTGTTTAGTTTTACGTACAATCGCCAGGGTTTAAAACAGTACAATTAACTGCTGGCAGGGGATATATTTAAAAAAAGTTCAAATATTTTGATTAAGTCGTAAAGACTTTTTCATGGGTCTGGGCTATAAATAATTAAATATTTATTCTTAAGGAACTGGCACGTAAAGTACCGTCATTTTTGACTGGTTGCAGCTAGTATAGTTATATTTTATTATATTCTATTTTTACTCTTGGGTCATGCTGCTACCGACTACTACTGCACGCCACTGTTTGAGAGATACGGTAGATTCAATCTTATGTCAAAATAAATATTTGTAAAAATCGCGTAAAAAAATGGACTCAGTGCCGATATTATTCTGCCTGAATCTGTTAATAAATGCTTTTAAATTGCGTCAATCGGCAATAAATATTTTTTTTACGCGAAGTAAACTTTCACATTGAAATATTCTAAGACTTAAGATAAAAAACTTATAAAAGTGTTTTTTTATGTTCGAAGTACTTATTTACGAAATTTTTTTTATAAATATAATTCGATAGGTAAATGAAAAACCAGGATTTTTCTTATTTTACAAGCAAACCGCTAACTTACTACGAATAGTTATAAAATTGATAATATTAAATAAGAACCGGAAACTAAATGTCTGTCGGTTTGTTTTCTATAAAATCATACACAGTTTGACCAAACCTGTCAAAATTTTGCATTATTATTCTTTATATTCTGCGCAAAATATATGCACCATATTTCCTCCCTCTGGTTTACCGATCTCCTCCCCATATATACCTAAATGTAAATATTAAATGGAAAGACATGCAAAAAAAAATTTTCTTGGTTACTTTTCAGAATCCCGCGGAAAATTAAGACACCCTCCCATCTCCCTTCGACATTACGCTTATCATTATGTATTGAACGCCTTTCTTTTCAAATTTTGCCTTGTTTTTCTTTGGGATTCCTTACAAAACATGAGTAACCTCTACCTTAATCCTGGCCATCCCACTTTTTCTCCTCTCCCTAATACGAATGAGTATTATTTTGAAGACTATCCAAATTAAGACAAATTGCGCTCTAGGATTCTGTGGCAAATATGGCAATTGAACTCTCTACCCCTAAAAGCCTATATAAAATTATAACTAAATTTGAATCCCGGGCCACGTGAGTTATTGATCAATAGTTTATTTATAAAACTCAGGTGTTATTTGAAACACTTTATGTAGTTTCTCTCTACCTTATATTTTGTTCATTTGAAAATAGATTTATTATTGTGCATGTGGTACATAAACTATTTTGTGAAAACTTTGCACACGTCCATTGCACTCATGTTTGTAGATCGCTTTTGTACTCGCAGCCACAGGAACTCAAATATTAATAAAAGGGTGTTCCAGCAAGAAGCTAATTTTGTTTTAATAATTGAAAGATAAATAAAAAAATTGTGTACGTTTTAAACATATTATTTATTTGTTCTATTATGATATTTTTTAATTTACATCCCTCTAGATGTAATTGATAAGTAATCTAAATACAAAGTGTTTTAAACCTATTCGGGTAGCAAACGGCTAACGAATTGGGGAGAGTTTTTTGTTCATTAGCGAGAATAAGCCATATATCAAAGAAATGTTGAGGAATGTGATGTGCGAGTATTCATAAGTATGTTTTACATTACATTGTACAGTGATAACAGAAGCAAAACAGTTGCAGCAAAGAAGAGGGATTGTCATTACTAATTGGCGCAACTTCCCGTCGTCCCTTATCCGTAGATTTTTGATATTTGAGTTTTTAGGTTTTCAAACTTTTAATTATGTGGTCTTATCGACTATCAAAATAATGTTTGTTATCAATTTCCAACCGCTAGTATGACGATTTTAAATCGGTCATCTCCTGTTGGAACATGCTTTATAAATTACAAATGTCGGAGCGCTAGTAATATTTCTGAGTTTCATATGTAAATGCATTACTCCAACTTGAGATGGAGAAGCTTTGAAAGACACTACACTACTATTAAACTACTAACTTATGCACACTTCCTGTCTCTTAAACGTATTATATAACTTACTTTGGTTAATTTAAATAATACATATCCAAGGTAGACTAGCTTCACATAACTAAAACCATGTTACCGAAACGCAAATTTAAAAAAAAACCAAAACCATGAAATAAGAAATATAAACCAAAAAAAGAGCAAGTAATTGACGGAAAAATTGGGGCTACTAGTGGTGTTTCATATACCCTTTTTTAAGCTTTCAAGATCAGGTTACAGATCCTCTTTTATAAGTAGTCACCAAATATGAATTCTTTAGAAGTGAGAAGACCTCAGCCTGCAGTGACATTAGTGAACCAGGTGAGAAGCACAGATGTAAGGAATGAACCCGACTTGAAATCCATACTTCTTCATCCCTAACAGAAAGACCTCGGTTATAGGAGCTTAAGCATTTCTTGCGAATGCCAGAAGAGCTACCAAGATATATTTTTCGACAACTCAATAGGAAAGGTGGTACGTGGATTACTCCAGACTCAACGAAGATGTAGGAAACAAAAATGATATCATTTTCTCGTTTTTATCCAGTGTAATTAATAGGTATACAGAGTTACTTACAAAACATTAATAACCTTGCAGAACTATATTATTGCCTTGATTATGAGTCGAAAATGTTCAAGCAATCATGGCCAAATATCAACAGTTATGTAGTTATGCGACAACAAAGTTTGCATTTTTTTTCATTAATTCTGACTTAGGTATTTTTTACGAAACGTTGATCTATCATTACAGTAACTTACACCCTGTAGAAATTCCAATTGGAATATTTTCCAATTAGAATTCGATGGTTTTTATTATTTTATTTTCCTTGTGTTAAAGGAAATGAATTTTTCGTATTCGATATAAGTTATTGTAATGATAGTCCAACGTTTTACAAAAAATAAATCAGAAATATTGAAAAAAATTGCAAACTTTGATGTCGTATATCTCCATAACTATTGATATTAGGTAATAGTTGCTTGAACATTTTCGACTCATAATCAAGGCAGAAATATAGTTCTGTGAGGTTTTTAATGTTTTCCAAATAACCCTGTATAGTGCGTTCAGTATCACTGAGGTGGAATCGATAGTGATGAACCGAGTCGACATCGTAATAAAGACATCATGATGGTTACAACGTTTATTGTTTTAACTAAATTCGACTACAAGGCAAGGCGGACGGTGAACAAGTGAAGGCGACCCGCCAGAAGCGCGGAAAGCGGCAATTGAGTACATCAAAGTATACATTCTTGTGTATGATTTTGTCAGACTTGTGTGAAAGGTCACCAATTTGTAGAGTGTGGAAGAAGTCCGACTTTTCGACGTTCTGATAGCATCTTTTGGTGTTCATTGTAATGTATCGCGATGTAGACGTTTTTTCATATAAGAAAGACAATTGAATTAGTTGAAGGCCGTACGTACGAAGCACATTGTTTCGTTGTGTTGGTGTTTATACCGTAAACACCAACACAATGAAACAATGTGCAAACAACTTACACATACTAATTCGACTGTCTTTCTTAAATCAAAAGAGATATACTGGTATAGTAGTTTAACACGTAGCAAGCGTGAATCACACAATCACACATGGCAAAACACATTAATAAATAATATCACATTTCAGTCCACTTCACCACTCCTAGAGCTTTTTGGGAAAAAAATACCCTTTTCCACCGCGCACCCTCCCTGGCCTACCCGAATAGATTGATAAATTTTGTATTTAAGTTAGTTATTATCTATACCTGGTGATGAGAGGGACTGCTCCTCTCGAAACTATAGAAGTAATTTAATAACTCACATTGTGAGTGTGTATTACAAAGTTAAGTAAAACATATGTTAAATTATAATTTTGCACCACGAAGTATCTGCCAAATCTTTCAATGATATTAAAACTTTCATTATTTGTTTAAAAAACTTTTTGTTTGTTTTGTTGTTGTTTGGTTAAACCACACTTAATTTTTTTTTTTAATTCAACATTTTTCGGGAGCGATGCTCCGTTCTTCAGGACAATGAAAGTAATGAAACTATTGATCAAATATTGAAACATTTGGTAATGGTTGGAGGGGACGTGGTTACAATAACGCAGGTAATAAGTATATATAATGGGAAAAGATCTCTTAAACGTTTTTTATTATAATTAAGTGTGATTAAAACAAATTTTACATAATTTTAGTTATAAAATTATGCCACATAGTGAATTTGAAAAACAAATTTAATCGTTTGATTTGAATGGATAGATAATATAATTACTCGTTATACTGGATTGTGAATAAAGTTATTTTCTCGAACCATTTTATGATTTAATTTATCTATTATACTTCCTTAACTCGTAACTCCTTAAGTTTATAATAGTTTAGTCTTTCTACGCTATTATATTTACAATCTCGACTCTCCAATCTTTCCTCGTCTTAATGTTTCATACTCAACCTCTTCTCAACAATCTCATTTATTTACGGTTTTTTTTTACAAAATTCATGTTTTACCGGAATTTCAGACAGCTGGGTTCAGTCGCTTTGTGGGTTGAGTAGAAAAAAAGCTCTATTTTTCCGTGGCCACTCAATGTCTACATCAGTCATTCCATCCCTTGTAAACTGGAGTAAAGGCCATTACATGAAGGGTATATCGCAATAGCAAATAGTACATTTTATGACTAAGGTTAATCGTTATTGCTAGGTCTCCTATCTGTACTAGTACTGGTCATTGGCGCACCGAGAAATATTTTTCGGCCTCTAAGGAAACTGGACAAAATACTTTCATAGGAATTCATATAATTTTAGAATTATTTTCCTGTAATAAGTCTTGTTTTAGAGATATTTAATTTTAAATGATTAGTTTATTTTTCATACATTAGTTGATAAAATTGATAAAAAAATATATTTTTTAATTCTTTTAATATTGATAATACTTGTATCTATATTGTAACGAAATGGCAGAAGAGATTACGTACAGAATCCGTCGTTATAATATGTCAATGACGACAATAAAATCGAAATCTCTATAACCTTCCGCTATTTTCTGGAACATACCGCATTCTGGAATTAGCTCCATCATTCGAAAAATACCTGGTAAAGCCTAAAACCTTCTTCTAAACACTAGAATAATCTAGGACGTTCGATAATCCAGTTTTTGGATATAAATAGCGCGGATCTAGGCAGCCGAGAATTGTTGTCATGTTTGACATGTTGATTCAGTGCAAAGACGCGAGACAACGCCCAGTGTGGCCAGTCGTGAATTACAAAACGATAAATAAAACGAATAATCGAGCGAAGTGCCTAATTGGCGAGATAAATAATTGCGATAAATACTACGAGTGAGAATTGAGTATGGAATATTGTAGTGAATGTTTAATATATTTTACCCAGCGCTAATTAAGTGTTTTTTCATGAGTGAGACACTGCGAAATAGTGTAATTTAAATAATAGTGTTAAGTTTAATTTGTTAATTTATATGTGTTCCCATTCATTCCTCCCTAACATAATACGTTATGACTATATTGATAAAGGAATTAAATTCCTCTAGAAGCGTTATTAAAAAATAAGAAAGGTAAAGCCTAAACAAGTAATTTAAAATATTATTTTCATTATTTTGTTTTTTCAGTGTGCTTTATTTTATTAACCAGCTTCATTTTTTTATATTTAAACATTTTCTTAAACAAGGAAGTATTCGCAAAATGTGTCACATCAATATTCTTACTATAATATTTTTCAAACTTAACTCAGTGAGTGTTCAATGAAAAATAATACTATAAGAATGGCGCGTGTACTTGGATGAGTCGTATCGAGAGGTGAAAGCGCTTTAACCGTTATGTTACTACCCGGAAATTTTCACTCTAGTTACTACCCAGGGTACCTGGGTACTCTACTCGGATGGACGTTCCCCATGCATTCTTTTGTTTTGTATATCGCAAATTAATATTGACACAATGATCAAATAGCTTTTTTGAAGGTCACTGCTTCTCATAACGATATCTGTATCCCTTTATACCTGATTTTTATCAGTTTGCTTGACATTGACTAGTTCATTTTGACTGAATTTTTCATTTATATCTTCAATTCTATCTATCTTAGTAAAGTGCGACATGTGCCATGTGCAAATTATTTATTATATATTTATAACAGTTGCTATTTATTATATGTTATATATTATTTACAGTTAAAATTTATTGTGTGTTTACAACATTCAAGTTTTCATCGTCTCAACTTTTCAAATTCACTTAAGAAATTATAACAATGGTAATATGTCAGATAACCTTAATTTTTTCTTATTAATATTTTCACATTAAATGAAATCAAAGATATAAATTAATTATATTATATTTTTTGTTGATAGAGCGCTTCTGAAAAAAGATTGTTTACTTCAATTACTATGTAACAATATGATCTTAGATACAGAGGATTTTTTGAATAGCAAGAACGAAGATTGGATTTCAGAATGCACTGATCAAAATAAATACTCAAATACAGAAGGTGACGATGAAAAATTAATAGAAGATATGGACTATATTGCATCATGCGAAAAATAAGATAGGATAATATAGGACATCTGCTCAATCTCATTTCCGGGCTAGCAATGAAATGATATGGCATTAAAATCCACATATTTATCATAAAACTACGTCGCATTATATCATTCATCAGCGGCAAAGAAGTGATTTACACGCATCAAGAAAAGCAATATCTATTAGTATTACATTCAAATGTGTTTTTACACCAGAAATTGTTGATACTATTATCCATCACACCAATAAAGGGTCAGGAAAATATATATTGAGTACAATGAACATGATCGTACTAATAAACCACATTGACTTCATCCGAGTTAAATGCATTGATGGGTATACTTACTTACTTACTTACCATCACGCCGTTTCCCCGAGGGGGTAGGCAGAGAGGATAGAGCGCCATACTCTTCTGTCCTGACATACAGCTTTCGCTTCGTCTACATTCATACATCTTCGCATGCAAGCTCGACGGTTGTTCAGACTTCTAACAGGACCATCTTCCAGTATCTGGTTAATCTGGTCATGCCACGTCTTCCGTGGTCGCCCTCTTTTTCTGGCGCCGTCAACACTTGCATCATATATCTTTCTTACCATTCTTTCCTCATTCATTCGCTCAACATGCCCAAACCACCTGAGCGACCCTATTTTTATTCTCTGTATTATGCTACGATCAGCTTTATATTCATTCCTAATATCTTCATTCTTTACTCTATCATACATGGATTTACCACACATACGTCTAAGGGACCTCATCTCCACTGCATTCAATCTACTTTCGTTCCTCTTCTGCCAGCTCCAGGCTTCACTTCCATACATTAGTGTCGATGGGTATTTTTTTTTTTTTTTTTTTTACAGTTTTAATTTATTTTTTAAAAATATTTATTACATTAAACATATGCCAAACTGCACAGCAGTTTTACGGCATGGTTGCCTTCAATATTTGACAATAATTTTTATTTTATAATGAAGATAGTAGGTTATTATCGAGTGTTGCATATTTTTTTACAAGTGATACATGATATGTAATTATAAATTAATGTAAGATTAAGTTCATAGTATATTCTGATAGTATATGGTGCCGATTACCTAAATACAGATTATATTTTTGATTTGTTCAAATGTAATTTATACCCAGTATCGGGCATTGAATTTCCTCGCTTCGATGATGCCAATATGAGGGAATACCGAAGAAAGTTATACTTTTATCATCTTCGCATCATGTTGATGTAACGTCGGGACTCAAAAACAAACCGAACATGATTAATTTTTACAATAAAATTCATGTCTATCACTGAATGAGAATATCAATACCGAATGGGTATCCGGGTACCCTGGGTAGTAATCAGAGGACTATACAAGTTTGAGGTCATATAAAATACCTTTTTAAAAATAAAATTACCTCAAACAATACATTAATCTCTTTCAAATACCATAAATAAAGGGATCCGGGCGGACAAAAGCACCAAGGGTTTATGAATAAAATTATTTTAACGTGAAGTTGGAAATGGATACCTGGGTACCCGGGTAGTAACATAAGGGTTAAGAACAGTTCAGAGTGTAGCGCGAAGCAAACTATAAAGCGTCAATACTTTTATTTTGTACAGAGTACAATAACACAACTGATTAATCCCTCATCCTAAGCAATTGCTTTCTGAAAGTCTTTTCAGACATTAAATAAATACTTATTTTTGATGTTAATAGCGTTCATTTAGTAGTTGGACATTATCATTCATTTGAGAAAACTAACAAACTTGGTATAACCCATACTGGTTTATACTTATACAAATCATGGTACAGTTTGTACAAAATTTGTTAGTTTTCTCAAATTAATAATTAAAGCCTTGATCATTTGGTCAATAGGCGAGTTTCTTACCATCAAAGAATTTTTAATTCTAAAATTAAAATTTGCTTGAACTTTTCATCTAGTATTTATGATACTAAAATAGTAATCTGATAATTGAAGATTCAATCCTGTAGTCCAAATTGCTCCTATTTTCATAGCATAAACGTTTAGCTTAATTTGATAATTAAGTTAAGTAAATAGATGTTTTTAAAACCACGTTTTTTTTTGCTTAGTACATTTAGCAAATGTACCTATTAAGTAAAAAATTAAGTATCAGTCAAAATTTTTTGCATATTATAACTATTTATTTTCATGTACTTAATATAATTTTCTTCTTTTTAGTCTTAACGAATCTTGTAATCGATTTTTTGCTCACTGCCTTTCACACATGAATTTTATAATTGTTAGATTAAAAATTTGTAGGTTTTGCAAAAAGAATAGACCCAGTGATTTATCACAGGACCTTACCTTTTAGAGTACGATCCGAGACTACTATATCAATTTTGTGGAGTCTAAGGAGTCATGTCGTACTATCAGTACAAAATCACTTCAGTAGGAGACTAACGCCATCTTTTGGTGAACTCATTTCTATATTCTAACTCATCTAAAACTTTGAGGTATAAATTATGATGGATTTATTGATCAATCAGTGAATCTTATTCATGTATTGTCATAGAGAGTACGTCTGTGTGCAAGACTTCAACTCGATTTTGATATAATAATATATCTATTAAGATTCCATCCACACAATTCTTTTAAAATTCAGGTGTTTTCGTTTACTATCAAACAAGAGTAACGAAAACATCCCAATTTAAATTTACCTAAGTTTCTGGAATATTCCCAGAGAACTACCTGTCCGGACAGTCGCCACGCCACTGCATTTAGAACTCAGATTCTTATTCATACTGGCTTCATTTACTCCACATCGACACATATAGTAGCACTTCAAGATCAATTTCTCAGATACCCTCTGAGATATTCCGGAACTGAATTTGGATATAAGCAATTTTGATTAATACCTTTACTCAGAATAAACCTATCGAAACATCTATGAAAAATTTTGTGGGCGAAAAGAACAACCGAGTAAAACATTAACTTTTTCTTAATATAATTTCGTTTATAATTTAGCAAAAATATGCTTTTGTAATTGATTTCTTAGACATTTTCCTAACTCAATTATTTATTTGCAATTACCCCGTATTTGGGGAAAGTTTTCAGTTAATTTCGTATTTCTTTTAACATTCATATAGTTGTTTGTAGGATATTTACGCATTCACAGAAATATTTTTGATAACTTCCGGAGAGATCCCTTGAAACTAAAATGTATTTAATTATTTATTATATATACATTTAAATGATTTCAAAAAAAAAAAAATTATCTACGACAAATAATTATTATCTTGATACACTTACGTAAAAAACTCCACTTTAAAAAATAAAATATAGAGGTATCATCCAGTTGCGAAATCTATGTATACTATAACCTGTAAATGAGAAAAAATAATAAATAATAATTCGACCTATAAGAGACTTCCATCCACTTTTCTCATATGTAAATAGCTTCGTCTCTATGAAACTTCTTTAATTTATCCTTAATTAATAAATATTTAATTTAAGTAAAGTGATAATAACTACTAGTAATTATCACTTTATTTTACACATGTATGTATGTATGTTTTGAACGAAAGTGCGGAAAAATATTATTCAAGATTCATAATAACAAATTTAAAAAGTTTCGTTTGGTAATTTGAATTTATCTCTAAAAAGTCTTCCCATGAAAATTGTATTTTTATAGTTGTCTATCCCCAGAGCAGTTTATTTGTCTTTTGTCTTTGTCTATACGACTACAAACATAATTAGAAATAGAAATTACCGAGTAAATCATAATGTAGGTACTTACACAAAAAATTGTATTGAGATAAAATTTCACTTTGAACATCGATTAGAAAAACAATTATTAAGCAAGCAAATGTTTTGAGTATTGAAATTTTAAAAAAAAATTATCAGAATCAAAAATGTCAGAAACGAAATAATCTCTATTGTACGCACTCATGTAAAGCGTTTTCATTTGTTAAAGGTTTATTATTTTGTTTATTGGAAAGCATATCTCAATTAATATCCTGTGTTTTACCAAAGCTAATCGAATTTTAATTAAAACGATATTACGTATAAAACATTGGAAAATTGAGTTAAAAATAATATTGTAATGACTTTACATACCCACAATATAAATGTTTTTTCAATTCAAATATTTTTTTTGTTATTTACTTTTTAATTACAATACTTGATAAATATTTTTAAACTTCAAACATTATTTATTTTAAAACCGTAGACTTGATCGAATACATATAAATTTTTCAGACAACTTATATTAATTTACTACTTAATAAACTTCATCTCCCAGAGGGGGTAGGTAGTGAGGATAGAACGTCATCATTTTCTTTCCAGATACCCAACTCTCGCCTCATCAAGCTCTTCGATTGTTGAGGTTTCTAATTGGACTATTATCCACCTTCCAGTATAACACCTTAGTTTACTTCATAAATTTCATTCATCACTCACAACATAAATCTTTCTTAGCATTCTCTCCTCATTTTAATCATTCTGATTTTCATAAAAAAAATTGGCTAAAAAGGAGAAAAAAATTGACAGCGACAGTACTAACAACGATCAAAATATAAAAATATTCTCAGGTTTTCACGGCCATTCAGAGTCTTCTGTGATGTACACAGATGTGATCAGCCCTAATGATGGACCCTGCAATGGGATCCTAAATACCAACCATAGAGGTCAGATATACACGGCAGAATATCCCAGAAAACTACACGCAGATAATCAAATCATATTCGCGTGAAAAAGAAGAAAGCGTTCCGTGGTTTTTTTATTCTGTTTTTAATAAAATTCAGTGTTTTTTAAAGATAATATTATTAAGTTTTAATACGATTAATTAATAATTACTTTACTGTCTTCTTCGAATAAAATAAACAAAAAAACCCTCGATATTTTAAAAACAGCAACAAATGTTTTGGATACTTACATATTCATAATAAAATATTTACAATATTGCTGATAGAACCAGTCGTAAGATAAATCTGGCTGAACGGCACTAGAGCTTGTCATACCACTTATGTCACATCAGTGCGCCACGACGTGGCAGCCACCTCGAAACCTGCCATTCGTAGTGACGTGCAATTAGCCAATTTGTTTCCCCCTCCCCCTACCCCTTCCTATCCTGGTGACATCCCTGTCAAACCCATCAGCCTTTCTGTACAGTCTGACTGATTGTAAATTTTCCATTGAAATTGTATTATTCCATTCCCTTAATTGTGAAATTCAAAATGTTTTTTTTTAATTAATTTAAACTGGGTTTTCTGTAGAGAAAATTAAACGATATACGTTTCAGCTTTGATGTTATAAATGGAAAATAAAAATTATATTGTGTTAATTTTCGATTCTATTTTTTTCTAGAATGGTTCAATTAAGCCTCGGGGTAAATTTCAAAGATTTTTTCAAAAATAAATAATTCGAAAATATTAGAGCAACCATGACCAATCAATAGTAATGAAGTTATGCAATATCAAGGTTTGCATTTTTTTTCAATATTTCTGACTTATTTTTTACAAAACGTTGAACTATCATTACAGTAACTTATATCGATTACAAAAAGTTCATTATTTTCAATACAAATTAAATAAAATGATAAAAACTCTGCAGAAATTCCCATTGTTTTCCAATTAGAATTAGTTCAAGGCAATCAAGGGAAGAATATAGTCCTGCGAGGTAATTAATGTTTTCCAAATAACCCTGTATATAGATACTTTAAATATCACCACCTTCGGAAAAGAGATATCGTACCATTGGGTGATATCTGATAATCGTCGGCTTCGGATATTATTGGGTGTAAATACAAGGTATATTCAGAAAGTAAGGGAGTTAAGTAAGTATTACTAGAATATTATGAAAAGTGTGTCACCGTCTCACGTCGATTGTCGTTTCTATCAATTCCTGGGAGAAAAAAAAAAGATACGGCTGCATGTGAGTCGAGCTTCCTTTTCCCTTCCAATTCTCTCATATACCTACAGTTCATTTATAATCATCCCCATTTACCCCGTTCATCTCCTATCCGTATTCCTTATCAGTTTGCCCTCATCCTTCATGTGTCCGGCGATTTGCGTCAGATTCAAGATCAAGATCGAGACGATAACCTTACTTTTACTGTTACATTTTTTCTTCTGTACCTATTAATATTCTTCTTCTTCTTCATCTTTGTTTAGGCCAGTTGATCCGTTGTGGATGCTGCATTGTCTTTTTAAGAGTTGTACTGTCAGCTACCTCTCCAACTTTTAGGTGGTCGTCCCGGAGGTCTGTCTCCCTGGGGTGCTTGATCTCTCGCTACTTTTGCGGCTCTGGAATATGACAGTCTGCTCTCACAACGTCCTCGAATTTGCATATTCTTCGTATATCCGTGTTGCGAAACCAATTACGGAAGGTTTTTCCATATTTGCCTTATATTACCAAAAAAACTTCAATTTTCGGGCACGTTTAATTCATGATTAATTTATCCCGCGTCTTAATTACAAAATTAACAAATGAATCAGATCTTGTGTTGATGTAAGATTCTCTCAGCGGGAATAATATAATGAATATACTTTATAAATCCTTGAACTTTCGTTTTCAAACAAAAGTCGTATGGTTTGTAACGTCATCTCGGTTTCAAGTAAATGCTCTCCTTTCAGCCATTTGAAAATGCTTTCTGTTAAATCTTTCCTTGTTCACGAAATCTCCATTAATTATTTAATTGGAACGTTTCCTTTTACTAACAATTTATCAGCGTCACCAGCGATATAATTCAGAGTATCTGAGTGGCTTGCAAGACTTTTCCGCTTATTTCTAGGCCATATCTTTTCTTCCCAGATTACGACAGTTTACTACTGCCACACCATCAAGCTGTATCTACCACAGAATACCCAATTTCATACTGTCTGTGACTTACAGATCACTGAGCAATATTTTATTGTTGACAAAATATTTGTTATGTTGGTGTGTAAATATTACTATGGCTGGTGGTTGTCCTGAAGAAGAGACGGGTACATCTCGAAACCAGTAGACTAAAAATCTCCGAAAGTGGTTATACATTAGCATAAGTACATTTTTCAATTAAATTTAAAAGGCCTGACCACAGAGTGAATGCTTTAAATATTAAAAATATACTGGTAAGCCCATATACGTTCCGTGAATTTTTCACTTATCTATAAATTAATAAGTTCAAGTCTCTGTACTGACAATTTATGTGAATCGAACCTGTGACCAGAAGCCTGAAACAAACCATCAATAGGTTGTCCATTGCTAAGTTTTTCTTGTAAATTTTTGCTAATATCTTATGGATATTGCGATAATTAAGACATATTCCAATTCGTAAAGACAAAAATATAAGAATATCTTTATTGCCTAAAAATAATAACTTCTCAGAATTTTCTTATTTATTGAAATTTATCATTCTATCGACAGCCATAATTTTAAATTTCTTCACTTGTATATCTTATGAATAAACAACTCAGAAACCAACAAAGGAATCAAAACAACGTAGGAATCCAAAAAATATGTAATAAAACGACTATAAATAATAACACGAATTAACCATTCCCATTTCTTTACACATACACCATTCCCCTTCCGGAATAAGTTTACAACGTATCTACTGTGTTTATTTTTTAATTTTTTAAATTTAATTTAATTTAATTAATTTAATAAGTAGTTTAATGTTTTATTTTAATGAATTATCGTAAATTGTAACTGTACTAATCATCTTGTCCTAAATTACTTTCCATTAGGGTCATTCTGACCTGTCGATAGTCTTTAAATTAAAAAATAAAAATAAATAAAATAAAATTTATGTATCAGTTTAATTATACTCCATTTTGAGAGGGAATACTCCTGTCTTATGCATATATTGAAGTTGTAAAATAGCTCATAGTGTGTTTTGTTTAGATTATGGTTAAGTTTAGTAAAAATTGAATCTCTAACTACCAAAAAATGTTATATATTAAGCATTTTGTGGAATAAATCAAGTGATAACCAATTTAATACTGATAATTTAATACGGTTAATTAACACTTAACTAGTTTTTCTAGTTCGTAGAAGGATCATCATTAATTAAGATAAATTATAGTTATCTCACAGAGACGGAGCTATTTGTATGGAAAAGTATGTGTGAAAGTCTTTTTTGGGTGTAACAGGGCTGACAACCTGTCTTGAGGCTGGCTTAGGTGAGCATTTTACACAATCGTTGAACGTTACATTACATTATCATTACTTAAAATAAGCATTTACATTCAAAGTACAAAGTTAAATTCCAGAATTCTTTTTTCTTCTTCTTCAACCTTCATCTCTCCACTGCTGGATATAGGCCTCTTCCATACCCTTCCATCCTTCCTTGTCGATTGACAATTGTAGCCATTTCTTTCCCCCCACAGCTGCTATATCGTCGGCCCATCTCTTTTGAGGTCTTCCGATGCCGCTTTTATCCTCCCAAGGTCTCCATTTCAGAACTCTGGGAGGCCATCTTGTAGCATCCTATCTTGCAATATGTCCTGCCTATTACCATTTTAGCTTCGCTACATGATTCATGATATCTACTACTCTAGTTCTGCGCCTAATTTCGTCATTTCTAATTCTATCATAGCGTGCATTTGAGCTTTTCTACACTTATCTTTGTAAGAGCCATAATTTCTACTCCATACTTCATCACAGGCAGTATGCATGATTCCAATTACCGAATGTTTAATATATTAAAATAAGATAATCACAAAGAAACTGTAATATAAATTATATCACAACCATATCACAAATATAATATCATTTTCTTACAAAGTGCAAAGTTAAATTGCCGAATATTGAATATACAGGGTGTACCAAAGCTAGCAGCAGAAACTTGGCCTATACATTCCTGCTTATGTTATGAGTCTAAAATGTTCAAGCAACCATGACCCAATATCAATATTTATGGAGATATGCAATAGCAAAGTTTGCATATTGTTTCGATTTTTCTGACTATTTTTTGCAAAAAGTTTAACTATCATTACAGTAACTTATCTCGATTATTCTCTTCAATACAAGTCGAATAAAATGATGAAAACCTCGCAAAATGTGAAAAAAAAAATTTACCAGGATTTTATCATTTTATTTAAGTTGTATTGAAGAAAATGAATTTTTCAAAATCGATTTAAGTTACAGCAATGATAGTTCAACTTTATGCAAAAAATAAGTCAGAAATATTGAAAAAACAATAGAAACTTTGATATTGCATATCTCCATAACCAGTGATATTAATTAGGTCATGGTTGCTTGAATATTTTAGACTCAAAACATAGGCAGGAATCTACTGGCCAAGTTCCTGCTGCCAGTTCTGGTACATCTGTATTATCCATAATAATATTAAAGTGAGCAAATAAGATAACTGTATTGCACTGTAACTGCAATATATATTGTAACCCAGCCATATCACAAATATATATTAATAATATACTTACAAAGTGCAAAATAAAATTGTCGAATATTTAAAGTGAATATTTAATTGGGCAGGAGCCAAAAAGCGAAATAAAGTCAAACATAAAAAGTTGTATTAAAACGCAGCCAATATCTGAATATCGGCTGAATGAACCTCGTATACCAAGAGTACCGCTGCGCTGAACGAAGCGCTTCGCTCGGAAAGGTCTAGACTACATAAACATTTTTCCCTCCGTCCTTTTCCCGAGCCCCCCAAGTAATACAAGTAAGTGAGAAGGAGCTCTCGAATAGCGCAGCGTTCCCTTTGGGTCAAAGCGGATATTTAATTTTACGCTTGAACAACTCCTCTCGGTAATTTACGTCGGCTATGCAATTGTATTGCGCAGTCCGTGGAGGAATGTCCGGTCTGGCTTCACGAGATGACAAGTTTCATTAAAATTAATAAAAAAATTGTCGCTGATTGATCACTGGGCACGGCTTTAAAATTGATCATATTTTTCCGATTGAGCTACCCACATCAAACAGAAAACCTATAAAAAAATAGATAGTATTTTTTTCCTGTAAAAGCTTAATTTGCAATGAATCGCGTTTTTTTTTGCGCATTTATACGATACGAAGCACCAGTGACCAAAAATTTAAAAACAAAATTATTAAATTGGATTATTCATAGAAAATTAGATAAATATTATAGACTAGCCATGAGCTATCATAATAGTAATATAAAACGACCATTACGGGTATCGTGAGCCGCGCGCTGTGTCACACTCGGGCGTCCGGGTCTCATTAGAGGCTAGTCATCATATGTTGTTGTTGTAAACTATATATATATATAAAGAAACCCGTTTTTCCCTATCCAAGTTTTCTCCACAACCACCCACCGGTGGTTATGGTGGTGGATATCCCTTGGTGTCACATTGAAAATATGCGAGTTTGGTGGGGGTGGCTGTGCGTGGGTGGGAGTGGGTGGCGAAATTGTGCTTTCTAGCTTATTTTTTTGTTATGGGAAGGCCGCAAATGCTTCATATTGTTTCAAAATAGGCGCGCCGACTGTGTCGGTGAGTCTAAAAGGTTCCGTAAAAACCTGCTCTAGAAAGTTCTGGAAGGAGAAGGTTCGAGAAAATTCCCGAAAGTTCTATAAGGTTCTAAACTGAGTGGCGGAATGTGTTGGTGTGTCTAGAAGGTTCCTGTACATTCAATAAATTTCTTGAAAATTGTGGAAAGAGAATGTTCTAGAAGGTGATGTCTCATAGAGACGAAATAATTTATTTGAGAAACGTGTATGGTCTTTATAGGGTGGACTAGGGCTTATAACCTGTATGAGACAGCTTAAGTGATCACTTTACCCAATGCGTGATTATCTGTCTATCCCCGTAACTTCGTGTTACGTCCGCAAATTCGTTCGGATTCACGGCTAAAAAAAACGAAATTAAACGACCGGAGATGGGGCTTGAACCCCGAGCCACCAAACCAGAACCGGCCGTTCAACGCACGTTGCTACGGCTACCTCTCCATGGAACGCCAAAAAGATGCTATAAATATATACTAATATAATAAAGTCATAAAATAAATACTAAGATGCAAATCAATGTTCTGTCATTTTTGACACGTTGCAGATACATAGTTTTATTTTATAAAAATAGTAATTGGATTCAGGTTAACGCTGTCTATTTGCTGATACCTAGATACTGTTTGAGTTATGGCGTAAAGTAATTCTCAGAAAAATCTGTGTAAATAACGCCTAGAGAGAAAAATGGCAGCTCTGAGCCGAGATAATAATATCGAGACTACGGCTGAGAGGATTATCTTGGAGCGAGCGACTTGCGGAAGTTTTCTGTCAGTTTGTGAAAGCATTGTGTGATTGTACCGGCAACTTTGGCGTTGTGAATAATTCCATGACATTGATTTGTACAATATGTATGCAGACGCGTTTCCGCGTTATAACTCTAGCGATCCGTGGTGGCATCTGAATTCCTGTCAAGAGTTCCCTATGTTAAAATAAAAATTATGACGGATGAACGAAAGAATGCTTGCAGGAGATAGATACGATAGAAAATGTGAAATATGAAAACGCTCCAAGTGAAATTTTGGTTAACATGATACACAGAGTGTAACACAGCTATTGCATAATATTTTTCAAGCAAATTTTTTCCCAAAATATTGAGCTGAGAATTTTCTAATATTCTAATATAATACAAATTAATATATTGTAACGAAGCTAAAGAGAATCACGCACTCATATCAAGTGACAGTTGTTTGAAATGATTACAGTACTACCGAAGATTCCAGAACGGCCTAGCATAATCTACGGCTTACGAGAAACATCTCCAAATGTCTGGAAACCACAAGGAAGTTCTGGTTAATGCTGGAAACATCTGGGAAATGTCGATATCAGCAAAAGCGAATATAAATACGGCACACGGGAGTAAGGGCGGGTCAGTTGATCGAACGCGGTTGACAGGCGATAACAAAGCGAAGGCAGTCCGAGCTGCGAGCCAGGCCGGCTAAGCGAACGGAAGCGGCGAGTTGCGAGAGGCCAGTGGTGCCAAGCGAGCGGTAATTTGACAGCGATTAATTTGATTCTGTAAAGTTCTTACTTAGCGAAATAATCCGAAGTGCGGAAATTGAATGGAATATTCTAGTGAATAGTGAATTAAGTGTTAAAGCGAATATAATGTGTCTGTTTACGAGGGATAAATTTGCGAAACAGTTTAATTTAAGAAATTACGTTGCATTTAACAGTAATAAGTGACCTTGTACGTTCGAATAATTAATAATTCAGTAATCAATAAATCCGCTTGCATTCCAGCGTTTTCTTTAATTCGTCTTGCAGCCACGACACGTGACAATATTTATGGATATATGAATCTAGGAGAATTGGATTTTTTTCAATATTTTACTTATCTTCTGTGAAATATGTAAAACATATTTGGCGTATCGATATTATTTATATCTTATAACATAAACTAATAATTTTTTGGTCCACGGCTGGCTCCAATACGTTTGACTTGTTGAAATAAATTACTGCAAGCTTGTAAATTTTTAAAAAATTGTGAAATCATCATCATCACTCTTAGCTCTACATCCCCTGGTGGGTCTTGGCCTTCTTAAGCGTCTTCCTCTACTCATCTCGGTTTTGTGCCGGCTCTCTCCAGTTCAGAAGCTTTAAGGCAGAGATGTCTTTGAGGACGTTGTCGCTCCATCTAAATTTTGGCCTTCCTAAGCTCCTTCGCCCTATCGGTCTTGAGTTCAGCAGGGACTTTGGTGCTTGATGCTCGGTCATTCTCTCCACATGACCCAGTTACCAAAGTCTTCCCAGTTTTATACATTTTGTGTGTTAAACAGAGTAAAGAACTCATTTGCGCCAAAGTCCATTTTCTAGACCCGGTCCAAAGATACGCCTCAAAATTTTCCTTTCAAAAACGTCCAGTGCTCGCTCATTCTTCTTAGTTATAGTAGCTTAGTAGGTCTTATGGTTAGGACACTCGCCTCGTGATCTAAAGGTCTTGGGTTTAAATCTCACTCCAGACCAGCAAGTTAGTCCTATATTCATAGCAAAGGCTTAGTTTGAAAAAAGCTTAGTTTGAAAATAGTAAGAATATTGATGTGATACGTATTCCGTGTTCGCATCTCTATTTTTATAAAAAAGTTAGTACCCACGTCTTAGCTGCGTATGAGAGCACAGATCTAATAAGCGTTTTGTACACTAAGTAGTAGTGTTTCTGGAAAAACAAACAAAGAAAAAACTAAATACTCTTATTAGGTATAATATTATGTTTACTAGGGGATTTAATTATGCATAACTGTATTATAAATATAAAAAAGGAGTTTAGTAAATATATTTTTAATATTAATATATTTAAAATCACTTTCATACATGACTAATAAAATGATTAATCACTTGCAGAAATTTGATCCAGGATTTTTCCGCGCTTATATTAGCTTCATTTGATTGTCTGTTTATCTATTTTTTGTCTAGGTAAAATCTTTTAATTGATTTCACTCCCTTTCTAACGTCCAATCCATCATAATTAATTAACCAAAGTTTAATATGGGAAATTCGTTAATGAGCTAGCCAAAAAAGGTTTATAATATGAAATTATATACTTTAGAAGCGAACTTTGCTTTTCCTCCATCAATATCGCAAGCGCCCGTCTTTTATTTGGAAAGTGAGGCAAACATTTTTTGGCCAAAAATTATTTTTTCACTTTTTAGTACATTTAAATTTAAATGTAAGTGTATTTTTTTTAAATATATTTCCTACAAGGTTTTAATAAGTTTATTTGACTTACATCAAAGCGAATGAATTTTTCATTTCCGATATAAGATATTTTTAAACTAAAAATTCTTGAGAAGCAATGTTGATGACAAAATAGTTATTGTTTTTTCAAAATGATTATATTTTATCCATTTCTAATCGGCTTCGTTTCTGCCTACATCTGCTCTCATCTGAATTATTTTTTGCCACAATTTTGGACCTCGATCGATCTCCAACAATCCTTGGCAGGGCGTCCCTAATTAATGCGTCACCCTTAGGCGTGCTCTCAACACTCGAGGATTTGTATCACATACAGTGTTGTCGATTGAACGTCGAACTGCGGCGCGGGAGTTGTTTTGTATTTCATCCCTACCGTTGTGTGGTAGCCCCAGGGGGCTAAAAACCCTCCGTGGCAAAAAGTTAGGTCGTATCCGTTTCACCTCCCCCCCCCCCCCCTCACGCCTTCCTTTATTTTCTGGGGGTTTTCAGTTATTTGCACAATTCTTTATTCACACCCTGTACTTACGTCATAAATATAAAACTGGTGCTTGCGTTCAATTATGTAAATACCTTTTTGAATATTGTTTACATTTTTAAGAAAAATAAAATGTGTGACGTAATGAGAAACAGTCGGGGTTAGCATTAAAAACAATAATTATTATTATCATTAATTATAATTAATGATTCTCCACTGTGTAAAATTCTCAATACAGTACTGTAACGAAATGGCAAAAGAGATAACATACAGACATCCGTATTCTGAAAATAACAATGTCTAGATCTATAAGATCTTTATCCCAACACTTAATAGACGATAATAATAATTAAAAATGTCCAGAGCGGATTTTGCTATTCTACGGCTCAAATACACTGTATTAAAATATGATATAAGAAAGATTGTTTCTTACAAACGTATTAATTTCTTCATCTACAGCGTCCAGATGAAATATCATGGCTAAACTTGACCGCGTTACCGCGTATTCAAACATTCCCATCTTGACATATTGACATTTGACAGATAACAATTTACATCTTTCTCCCTCCCTCTATATCTATCTCATGTAGAAACTTACAGAAACAAACACCGACGTAAAGCTATGTCTCGTTTATTATCGTCTATTAAGTGTTGGGATAAAGATCTTAAAGATCCAGACATATCTGTCAAATGTCAGGATGGGAAGATTTGAATACGCAGTAACGCCGAACACGGTTATGACAAGTTTAGCCATGATATTTCATCTGGACGCTGTGGATGAAGAAATTAATACGTTTGTAAGAAACAATCTTTCTTATATCATATTTTAATACAGTGTATTTGAGCCGTGAATAGCAAAATCCGCTCTGGACATTTTTAATTATTATTATCGTCTATTAAGTGTTGGGATAAAGATCTTAAAGATCTAGACATTGTTATTTTCAGAATCGGGCCGAATATCTCTTGTAATTTGTCACAACACTATGGAAAGATCAAGAACGGCCTATATCTATACATAGGCCGTTCTCTACAACATTCGGGAAACGCCTGGAACAACTGAAAAGCGACAAGAACCTTCTCCTCAACACTAGAATAATATAAAAAGTTCGAAAATACCAGCATTTGGAATAAAAAGCGCGAATCTACGCCACCGCATAGTTTTAATGCTTTAGAGTTCGTTCAGTGAGAAGTCAGTCGTGGCAAGGGTGGCCAGTCGTGAGATAACCGAAGCGATAAATTTCTATGTGCAAGAATTGAATATTCGACTAGCGATTAATACGTATTACCCAGCGATAATAACGAGTTCATATATGAGTGATATTTTGCGAAATAGTATTAAAGAATAACGTTAAGTTTAATTCGTGTAGAGTGACTTTATACATTGAACAATTAATTAATAAATCGTTCCAGTGTTTATATTTGCCTCCCGCAGCCACGACCCCGTATATTTATATTTATTTGCGGTGGTCGGGAGCTACCGCGGACACTAGCCATAACGCAGCAACCATTTCAGCCAAGCAGGTGCTGTCTCGCATAAGACACAGCGACAACCACTCTGTCGACGATAGTTGTGGCTTCTTTGAGTAATAATCCTGTTCCTAACCCAAGCTGTAAATATTATGCAAATAAACCACCACATCAAACACCTAACATAACATACACATGTGAATACATTCATTCACACTTTCACGTACGTGACCACACACACTGCGAGGAGCAAGAATTCTTCCGGTGGGGTGGAAATTCTTTCCTCCCTTCATAACTACCGCGTTGGAAGAAATTCAATCTATTAATTCGGTACTCCCATCAATCACTACCAACCCGCTAAACATTCATTGGAACAAGTACAGAAAAAAATCCTCGAACATGAATATGAAATATCACTGTAACAATAATGACTCACCGACTTTACAACTAACTCTGACCTCGGGATTTACGATTTAGAACTAGAAAGAGCTGGCACAAAATCGAAATGAGTGGAGGAAGACTCTTGAGGAGGCCAAGACCCACTAGGGGGTTGTAGAGCCAAGATTATGTTGATGATGAAATTTCGCTACAATTTCAACCTACATTCCGATCGTTTAATACTCTCTGACATTGATTGGATCAGCTTTAATATATATGTGCGCAAAACAAAGGCACCCCGACTCCCTAACTACGTCATACTTATCTCGAGTAACGCAGGATAAGGACTGCTATTTTTAAAAATTGATTTACATATCAATATAAGCGTTATAAAACTTCACGACCGTTCATGTCCAAACAAATGTCCTCTCATTTTTAGCTCGAGGCAAACACTGGAATCTCCATATCATATTTTTTCGTCTATATCCGTCAGTCCATCCCTTTACCACACAAGGATAACATGAATTCGACGGGATATGAGAATTTTTACCCGTTTACTCACAGCAGATTTCAATTTATCAGCGCTCTCTCGATGGTTCAGGCGAAAATTTGACCAAAATTAAATTCAGATATTTTGTAACATTTTACACCTATTATATATTTAACACTTATTTATTTTATTTTTTAAACACAGATTATATGTAAGAATCAATTAAAAAATTTACAAAATTGTTTTCCACAAGGATATGACAGGGATGATATGAACCCAAAACTTTTACTTGCAGACCAAGAGCGAATTTGGCCATAGTAATCCTAATCTTTTTTTCTTTCTCCTCTTTTATATAATTTTTTCCCAGCTTGTTACTTTTATTGTGTAACCATATTTTTTTACTAAATTTTGAGATTTCATGTGCATTACTTTGCATTTTTTTATTGTATTTTTCATACATCTTAATTTCCATATTCGTATTTATACCCATATGAAAGATTTTGTTTCGATATAAGCTGTATAACTGTATATTCTTTTTATCCATTTTTTTTCATGCTTCTTGCAAGTTACTTTTAAACTTTACATATTTCTTAATATTAATTTCATTATTTGTATTTAAGTTGCTTTCTGGTGAAATATCGAGTATTAACGAAGGTGGTTAACTGAAAAACAAAGGCTACCTACCTCAACAAAAATTATTTCTATAGATATATAGGTATATTAGGTAGGTAGTGACTGAGAGGCTTTGCTACTTATTATAATATATTTATATGTACCTATGTAATATACGTTGTATATTTATTAAGCAATTAATTGTCATGTGTTGAAGAAACATTGGAAATAATGACAATTATGTGGATTTATCGGCACTGAAATTAAGCCTATCTGATATTCTGTTTTCCTTATTTTAATTTCTCAAAAAAAAAAAAAACAAATGTACTTTGATTTATTTATCATGTTTTTAACTTTTGAAACTTCATTACCAAAATGTAATCTAATTTTTAAACTTGTTTCGTTTATTATAGTAATGATTTTCTTAAAATAAGTTAGATAAACAAGGCATGCTAGAACTGATTGTATTAACATCTCCAAAGATTAATTAATTATCCGAGCATGTTAAGCGTGCTGATTTAAGTTTCTTTTTCCAAATCTTCAATGATGATCCTGGATCCAGATCCTCAAACATCAAGGTAAGTTCCGTCAAACTCCGGGGCACGATTTCTTTCATGCCAGCAATAAGTAATCTTCATGGTGAATGGTGAATGCCGGAATCAATCAATTATCCTCTTTAAACAGATCAACAAAAACTTACACTCTCCAACTTTATATAAAACTTTTACCATTCATCTTTGGCATAAAATCTGGTCCGTGAAACTATTACAAATGCAGAAATTTAATGCATTCAGGAATAAATCTCTTTGAAAATCATTATTTAACTTCCCTACTTGTCAGCAAACTTTGATGTAATATCAATTACGTGTTTTTATTATAATTATTATTATACGTATACAAATACAGAAGCTCTCATATCAAGAAACAAAATTCATAAATATATAACCTAAAATTTATAATGCACATTTTCACACATTTATTTTTGACATTTTTTCCTTAGGTATTTTCTGTAGCATTTGATTAAAAATTCTCGTCGTACTGTAAATCATTTTCATCTTCTTCTTTCTCATCTATTTCTCCCCTGCTGGATGTAAACTAATTATAAATTTCTCCAATTTTCTCTTCTTTGGGCTTTTCTAATCCACCCACTACCCGAGAGAGGTATAATATCATCGGCCCACCTTTTTGAGGCCAGTCTCTTCCTCTTTTCATGTCACAGAACTCTGGATATCCGTATGTCTTTTCCCTGTATGGTAACAAGACCTGCCCATTGCTATTTTAATTTGATAATACGATCTACGACATCGACATCTTTTACCCGGCATCTAATTTCCTTATTACTGAATCTCTCAGACATCCATCTACATCTAAGTTTATGTTTAGACAGTTAGCATGATAGTGTCCAGTACGTACGAATAGCAATAATGCGTGTTTCAAACACTTTATATTTTTCATTCATGGGAATATCTTTATTTTTAAGGACAAGATTAAGTTTCCCAAAGGTTGCCCAACCTAATCCAATTCCTCTGGGTATTTCTGCTATCTGGGTTTCCTTCCCTAATTTGATATTACATCATAGATATTTTAAATTCGACTTCTTCCTAAATAGCATTTTTATCTCTTCCGCTTGCATCGTATTCATGATTATTAAAAATGTCTGCCAACACGCTTCTGGTGACGGTAATAACATTTTTTATTTAATTTAATATTTAATTAAAAAGAAAACATTGAAACGATTTCGCAACGGTGGATAGCGAAATTAAACCATTTAAAAACAATTCTAAAGATTATTAAATACAAAGTCACTAAAAAAAAACTACACCGTGTACCGTAATTTGCACTAAAATATTCCACCCGTCTGTGGTACACTTTATATTCGCTGCACAAGAATATTTTACTACTCCGGTACACTTCATATGTATCACGCTTTAATCGCAGCTGTCACAACAAACACTTATTGTCTGCGTGATCACAGCACAATTTATAAAAAACATTCTTTCTCGAATCTTCATGTACATTTTCATGTGTCCCACCGGTTTCCCATCCCTTCCAGATCATTCCAAAATCATCCAAGCCGTTGGAATTTCGTTTCTACGATATTGTATATTACATTACTCCATTATATTATTGGTTTGAATATCGGCATATTGAGTTGTTCCAACATTGTTCTTATCTGAGTGTATCTATGATTCTAGTGTTTTTTCCTTGATCCAAGCCCATTACAAGGAAACTAAAATAATTCTTCCAATTACTTGATGAAGTACACCTATCCCTTCAACATTGGATCACCGTTCAATTAAATCTTCTGTACTGGTGGCAACCCTGTTCCAATGTGCCTCCTCCTTCTTCATCGTCTTTTTGCCTTCTCACATAACATATGAGTAATTGACCCGATTTATACTCAGTATTGCGGGCATTCACCGCTGCTATCGTCGCCGACACATACCTAATTTTGCAAAATATTCCTTCCATATATCCAAATTTTTTCCATGCTTCAACGATTTTTTTTAAAGCATTGCTTTTTTAAAACTACTGGCAATCCTAATCGTCTTAATAAATATTTTTTATCACTCGAATAATTAAATCACATCTTTATCACTTTTAGATGCCTTTAAATGTATCCCCAATAATAATTATTTCGAATGTCCGTAACTTCCTATCCAATGGTCGATCTCATTCCGTTTTCAAAATTATTATAATTTCATAATTATTATTTTATAAAATGAAAACAATGGCTTTGTTTTTTATTCCCTTTCTTTTAACTCGTAAAAATTTAAATTAAATAACTAAATTTTTTACCCTTTTCTCGTGATTCAATCGGGCTGAAACTTTGCAGGCAGACTTGTGGCGATGATAAAAATGATCTAACAAATTTTCCTTTAAAAAAATTTAATAATCATAGTAATACAAATGAGTATACCCCGACGCGTGCAGTAGACACGAAACCCATTCAATGATTCAATGAGGAAGGGAGTATAATAAAAAATTAGTTATTATGGGTTTTTTTTAACAAAATTCTCTGAATTTGATTTTTTTTTAAATAATAAAAAAATTTAATTTTTAGTTTAATGAAAATTAAAATTAACCAGTTTGTCCATCACGACATCACATATGTCATTAGTATTAATCACTAATCGAAATATTTAATTCTCAACGTAACAATGTCCGTCACTATTGCTACTAGATGTCACTATCGCTACTAGATGATGTGTTTAAAATGAGGTAAAAAAATATATAATTCTTTACGTAGCAATGTCCGTCACTGACGGTCATCTAGTAGCATCAGTGACGGATATAATTTATTTGTCTGTCTGTCTGTCTGTCCTAACTTCCTGTAACGTCCGAAATTAAAAAAAAATTCATCGAATTTATATTCTTTTATGAGAGCAACAAAAATTCCACGGAAGTTTTTTCCGACGATAAAAGGTCCACAGACATTTGGTCCAATGACAAAGGTCCATGGACATTTGGTCCAACGACAAAAAATTCACGGACATTTGGTCCAACGACAAAAGGTTTACAGACATTTGGTCCAACGACAAAAGGTCCACGCGTATTTAATCCAACAACAAAAGGCCCGTTGAAATTTGTTCAAAATACAAAAAATTCTTGGGTTTTCAGTCCAACGACAAAAGATCCACGAAAATTTAATCCAATGACAAAAGCTCCTGGGGAATTTGGTCCAAATAAAAAATATCCACGACAAAGATACCACGCAATAAAATTCTTGTGTTAATGGAAAACGATATTATTATTAATTGGATAATATCCCAATAATAATAATATCGTTGTCTGTCTGCCCGTAACTGCCTAAAACGCTCGTAAACGTTTTTAATCTATTTATATAAAAAAAATGTTAATAAATAATTATCTGTTCTTTAGGAACCGACATTTTATATACGTTATTTTTGGAAATAGTTACAACAGCTTCCAGCTAGTTTCTAGTAATTATCAATTTTTTTTGGTTGGTCTCTCTCTGTCTTCTAGCAACATGACCAAAAAAATGCTAAAATTATTTTCCTGCATGCTCTTGTAAGCCTTTCTTCAATATATTATCATCATCTTTGTCTGTGGTCTGAAGTGTATGTGGTATCCACAGCACACGACGCCAACACCACATCTCGACGGCATCTAACTGTCCTTATTTACTACTTAGATTCAAGTTTTTACATCATACACAACTACGTATTTCTGCACGTATTTAACACAATTTCTTTCAGTCGTCTTTCCTTTAATACAAAAAGTATTTGTCTGGCATAATTTCAAGTAAGCAGGTAACAGAATAAACTCTTTCAATTTCCGCCAAGCGCAGCCTTAAAATTTCTCAAACTACACAGCATACATTTGAACATTTCGCCAACAGACTAACAAACTTTTTACATATTTTAAAAGTGCAGCAACACAGTTAAGATATGTCACACCAGACGGATGTTTCCAAACTGTGAGCCGGGGAATTTCAAGGAAACGAAACCGTCGGGCGCGCTCACCCCGGATAACGTACATATATGTATATACATATATGTCATACGTATCTAGAGTACAGCAGAAAAGCTAATTATTATACAGGTTGAGAGAACTTCACCGAATTCAAGTCTCTTGAAAATATTTTTTTGTATGTTAATTATACTTACGTATTGATTAGAATGTGTATTGTTTGTAGATTATCCCAAATCATGGGATACGAACACTAAATAAAAAGACAGGTAGTTGGGGTTTTTTCCAGTGTATTCTCCGATCTTTTATGTCGACCGACCCTCACCTAAATACAGCGCTAACTGCACATGCTAGTTAGTAGAAAAAAGATAACTTGCGCCCTCTCCTTTTACAGCCGCGCCCATTTATACTCTCGTTAAGATGGCCGGCCTGAATATGCCAACAGTTGCAAAGAATACAGCGCGCATGAGAAGATATATGAATATGGTCGAAGCAAAAGTAGTGGGCCGGGATAGAATACCGTGACGCTCCATGCTTTCCAACCACCCAACCCAACCCCTGCGGGAAATTGCTAGTTAGATAGTTAGATTGGCATAGGTTTAGTAACTAGTCGCTTTTGCGGACCAATCGCTACGTACATATGGATTAGAAAGATATATGTGAGAACCAACATAGTAACACATATTATTTAATTTTTTCTTATATATTTAAAGTTAATTACATTATAAAATTTCATAAATTCAAGACATTTTGATGCCTTTAAAATAAAAATTTATTTTACCTTATGAAATGGTAAAATTTTTGAATTTCGGTATACTGTCAAAACATTTCATTATATTCATTATTTTACAATTGAATTAATGAAGTAGCTTAGACATCGGATCTGAGTATCTCACTATATACGGTGTAACAGTGTTATTTCAAAGTCGTTTCAAAGTCGACTTCAAAGTTTGCATTTTTTTCTCTGTAAAACGATGAACTATCATTATATCAATTATTAAAAAATTCATTTGTATCAATACAGGTAAAACAAATAGATTAGAAATTTTAATTCGATTTTTCGAGAGGCTTTTTTTTTTCGTCATTTAGACTTTTTAGTCATTTAATTTGCCTTGTACTATAGCGAATGAATTTTAATAATAGTTGAACATTGAACAGAAGATAAGCCATCATCAATGAAATAAAATAAAAAAATTCAATTTATTCAGCAACGTTATTGATTGACATTTTAAAAATATTAATTGTATTATTTTTTATGTATCTACTTATATTATTCGATAAATTACACCTACATGTTTCGGAAAAACATTTCCATCGTCATATGATGGAAAAGTTTTTCCGAAACATCTAGGTGTAATTAATTAAAAGTAGATACATATAAATAATACAATCAATATTTTTTTTAAACATGTATATACATATATTTGAAGTTGCTTGTCTTCATAACTATTGATTTAAAAACTTTTTAGAGTATTTTTAAAAACATTGGTATAGTAGGTATTATGGTATGGTACTTTTACGTCCTGCATACGAATGAATGGTTTGATAAAAATACGCGGAATTTTCGAATTTCATTGGCTGTAAAATTTTCACAATTTCATTATTACCGTGTTGATAAACTTTTACCTGGCATATCTTTACCTTTTTCTTCTTATGTCCTATCCATTTAATGGACGCTGGCTATCATAAGAACTCTATTTACTCAAATAGGTCTACAGTAGACTGGCCAGACTGCTGTCTCAAATTTCAGCCATGATTTCTCCTTCTTCCAGGACCTCGACTTCCGGCGATCTTTCCCTGTATTATGAGATGCAAGATTTGGTACTTTTCTGGATGTCTCATCGCATCTCCGATGTACTGAAGTTTGTCCATCATGTTTACATTCATTATTCTTCTGCAGATCCACACCTCTAATGTCTCAAGTCGCCTATCCATGCTTCCATTCCATAAAATAACATTGAGAACACGTAGCATCTGACCATTCACATTCGCAATCCAAGGTTGCGATCATGACTTTTATTTATGCGGATAAAGAATGCACGAATTTGCTCAATGTGGCAGTTCATTATCTAATATTGGTATCTTTATATTGGTAGCATTATATTAGTAGCCATATTAAATGCCTCATCATTTGTCTTGGCTGTTCAAAAGGTTATACCTGCTTAAGTTAAACGAGCGGAATATTCTCGAAAGTGATCAATGCGATAGAGCGTGATAAAAAGTCATTCACGGACGATTGATTGGAGATAATTAATGCGCATTACTAATTGGATAACAAGTGTGTGAAATATTCTACAATGAAAACATTTAGTGACTGTGAATTAAAGAACAGTGCTCTAATTAAATTCGTGTCCAGTGACTTTGAGCAATAAATAAATGTTTTAATTATTTTAGTGTTTCTTTGCCTCGAACAGTCCCGTCACAATATTAACGAATAAATAAAGATTTTTTATTAAAAACAAAAAATCCGCATAAAATCTCTTATATTGTAAATAGGTACAAATAGCAATAAATGATAATTTGAAGAATGAAAATTAACAAAATCTCTAAGACACACGACATGATAACCCAGAATATTCCATGTTTGAAAAAACTTCACCACTCAGAAAGCAGTAGGTACTTAGTTCAATATTTCTTTCAAACTGAGTTAAGGAACTAATTTGGAAAAACTTTAATACTCGACAGAAAAAGTCCGCGAGATAGAAGTATAAAAAAGATTGTATATAATACTTTGAGAAATAATTATGCGACTGCCCAGATAGACATTTCATTTTTACGTGACTAGATCCCAGGATATGCTTATTTTATAGGCAGAACTTCTGCCAGGGGGGTTCATATACGTAGAAGCTGAAAAGTCAGTCCATATCTAAAACTTAACTCACGGCACATCTGTATTCCGTTTTCCTTTTTTAAATAAATTAAAGTAAAAATGAGTTTTTTTTCAAACTACTCACAATTTTACAAAAAACACGTTTTCTCCAAATCGGATTAGCTACATTGTAGATCATTTCTAAATAAGTATATGATCTTCTTTTCTGACTCAAACAAACACGTATCCGGCAATTTTTTATCTCAGTTACGTAAGAGGAGCACCACGAAAATGGAAAAGACGTTTGATTGATAGGATTCTTCTCTCTTTAGAAAGATTATATTAAAAAAATAATAGATTATCCCATTTCCCATTTCATTTGGGGTCGGCTGATTGATAGGATTATTAATGACAATTTAAATGTGACGATTTGGATGCGAAAAAAAAACATCATTAATACTTGACATTGCGCAGCCTTATTTAACTACTTTTGTAATATAAACCATGATGTGAATGTCACATTAGTTCTAACATTTGCACAACTTCCCTCACACGGGTACACAATTACTTACACCTTTCATCCCGTACTCAGACAAAAACTTTCATAACTTTCATCTCACTACCCTGTAATTCGCCTTTTTCGCGTATTTCGACAGTCCATACGTAACACTGTCGAATCTGCAAAATTATATTTTCGTTTTACGATCTTAAACTATTCAATTTACCCTATAATTTCGGTTAATGTATAAAAAAAAATTCCTTTGTGTTCAAGACAATTCAACTGTTTTCACACAATGTAGCGATCTACAACATAAACAAAGAACTGGAGGAAAGCAGAAATTACTTCAAAAACTGCAAAGGTTTAAATGAATTTAAGCCATTTACAATGTAATTATTGTGGAGTGATACAAGTGATCACAAGGGAAAGCGTTTAAATAGTATACAGACTAATATTCCTAGCAAACCCTGGTTAAGTAATAAGAAGCTTTCCAAAAGAACTATCTCCATAATATCTAGAATGAGAATTGGCCATTGTCTAGTAGCTGCTCATTTCTTCAGACTGAACATCGTGGAAAGTCCAATCTGCGAGTGTGGTTCGGAAGAGAAGACCTTTGATCACATGTTTTTTGCCTGCCCATTGCGGAACTATAATGCCTTTTACAACGAGCTGATCGAGGCTAAATTCCAACTCCCAACAAATATTTGCCATCTTCTTGCAATAAACTCTTGCGATAATATCAAAATTCTTGTCAGAAAATGATATATGTTTAATTTCCCTTTCTTAGCATTACCTCATTTATAACTTGCAAAATGGCACAAATCGCTCTTTGAGGGCGGATTGCCTTATTTTAAGAAGAAGAAGAAGAGTAGCTTGTTTGTCTTGAGGTTAAGACTTTCGCCTAGTGATCAAATGGTCAGTGATTCATGTCCCATTCTAGGAGATCAGCAAATTAGTAGTATTTTCATAGAACAAGCGTTAAGGTTAGTTAGGAAATAGTAAGAATATTAATCTGACACGTGATTGCCTTCGCATCTCTATTTAAAAAAATGTATAAATTACAAAATTACAGTTACCTTGTGTACCATGGTTTATTTTATTTTCACTTAACCGAACATAACACCCACGTTGAGTTATTTTGTCATTACCACAGCTTCGAGAAAGGCAGTCTCTCTTATAATTAGATGTAACTAATGTCTAACAGAAAACTGAAAAATATGATTCTGCATGAAGTAAATGGTAAATATTCAACTAAGATTTTAACGAAGTCTGGAGATCTCTGGAAAGTTCGGCGTGGAAAAGTATTAAACAAAACTGCTGGGCAGTCCAATAGGGCTAATAAGCCACAAGTTAACCGATTTAATTTTGTTTCTGTGTACCACTGCCGCTCCTCGTAACTTGGCCAAGAAGCCAAATTTCCAGGAAATAAAAGGACTCATCGGTTCCGCCGACAAGTTTTAATTCCTTCGCAATTAGCGGGGGCAGTTCACAATAAAAATAAACCCCGACAACTTTGGAAACTTTGCTCCGGGCGAACTTCAGCTGAGATAAGGACTTCTTACTACGTGCCCATCGGGCGCTAAAATAAGATTTATTACCCTTTTGAAAATGTGTGTGTATAGACAGATTCAACATTAGTTAGTTAGCATACATACGGAGGCATCAGGGAAAGAAAGCGAATTGTCACATTTTCGCGAAATTGAAAGCAGAAACACGAAATATTATTTTACTTTAAAGTTTTCCTGAACCGTCTAAAATTCCACACGAATAATTCTTTCGGGACTTTCTCTGGCAGCTTCTTTTTAGAACAACCCCTAAGAAATATACATAAATAGATTTTTTTATTGGGACACTAACAGAATACTGGATAGAAAATACATAAAAAAACAATCTAAACAAAATATAGTAATTTTGTTGTCTGTCCATCTATCCCCGTCTATTTGTCTGTCTATCTGACCTCATTACTTCATTTAATGTCCGTATTTTTGTTAGAATTCATGACTGAAAAAAACAATTTAAACGGTCGAAGATGGCGCTAGAACCCGGGACCAGCAAACCCAAACCGGCCGCTTAACGCACGTTGCTACCGCCGGGCCTGTGGGATCGGTCAAAAATACAGTATATATACGACTTAGCAGAGCTAGAGCAAAGACGTAAACCATTGCATGTTCCATTAAACACAATCGCCAGGGTGAGATAATTAAAATTTAACCATTTACTGCCGGCAGGAGAAAGATAAAAAAATGTTAAAATTTTTTGATAAAAGTCGTTATTACTATTTCATGTGTGTCGGCTATAAATAATTTAAAAAGTTTTTTTTAAAAAGTTAAAATAATTTAAAAATTTCTTCAGGAACCGGCATGTAAAAGTACCGTCATTTTCGACGAATTACAGCTAGTACCTACATTATTATTTCAAACTTAGTCGACTATCCCAATGACAAGTGTCTTCGGCCTGTTCCTGCAACATGCATATATATTTAGTGTATCAATTGTCTTTGTATTTTGATCTTGTAAGAATATATAAATAAATAACTGATATAATGTGTTCTATGGCTTTAGGTTATTGTCAATAAAATGTGTTATGTAGGAGTGACTTTTTAATTATGAATATCTGAAAGAATATGAACATCGATCTTTGGGTCAGCATAATACAAATATTGTATGTACGAAACATTCTTGTGATGAGAAAAAAATAACCAACATAAAAAACTCTTGGTTTCTTAAACGGGGTTCAACAAGCAAATTTATGTCAGATAAAGAAAGAGAATCAACGGCTCTACTGAGAATCTTATGTAGCACAGCAAGATCAGATATTTTCCGCACGGACTACAGTTTGTGTATTTAAAAAAAGGCAACATGGTCCTCGTAGCTGTGAAGATTTCTGTGTTGACCTGCTCCGTAGAAGAAAATACGCCGAAACTTTTTCTACACTTTTTTCAATTCATGCAAAAAATGTACATATAACTGATGAATATTCCAAGACACTTCGATCTATTGATCTTATTCTTCTTCTTCTTCTCCCCCTTATCCTATTGGGTCGGGGTCCCTGCACCGCATAAAAGGTTCCAACTTTTCCTGTCTTGAGCTTCGCTCTCCACATCAGCACAATTTAGTTACAAACTCGCTTCGCAGCAACTGTTTCCGCTATCTCCTCCTAAGACGGCTTTGCTCTTCTGCTTTCTGGTCTTGCCTGGAATATCCGCTTTGGCACTCTGTCTTTATCTACTTAGCAGCATCCGCAAGATATATTTCAGTAACCTTAACTGTGATTTCTCGGTAAACGTCAATAAGGGTTCTACTTGGAGACGTTCGCTTATTTGATGTCTTCTGATTCTGCCCCTTCTGGTAACTCCTACTTTTCCTCGTAGAAATTCCATCTCGGAACCCTGGAGCGGGTTTTTTCGGTCAAGATCTAGTGCTCGTGGCCGTACACTAGGGTTGGCCTTAAAACTGATTTGCATGCTGCCAACTTTGCTCGCTGGCTGAGCTGCGCTTTTCTAAATACGGGATAAGACAGGGATCGTGCTACCTGGTTTGTGGCTCCTATCTTCCTATCCAATTCACTTTCTTGCTTTCCATCCTGAGATGTAGTTACACCGAGGTATTTTAAACTGTTCATCTGTTTTAGACGTCTGTTGCCAGGTTATGTTACATTGGTCTTCTAGTGATATATTGATTTAAGATGTTTTTAGTCGTAACATCACGTGATTATATAATCGAGAAGAATGGCATATAATCGAAGGTTCCCTGCGTGGTCTTGAATAGTCAGGAAGAAACTCACACACACCAAAATACGCCAGAAGTTTCTAGAACTCGAGCAGTTATAAATTACGCAGAAAACGCATGCGCCGAAAAACAGTTATTTTTGACAGCGAAGCAAGTCCATAGAAGCGAATTCAACAAGTGACATGTGCGAATTATAAGTAGTATATAAGTATTTTATTTTGTTTTTATAAATATCTTTATGAACATCTACAACATACATATTACGAGCATATATGTATACTTGTATGTTTATAAATCATACTAGTTCTTCAACAAATACTACGTTGGTAGTTAAATTTTAATTAATCGTATTATTTTGTGACAGTTTATTCGAGAAATTTATATTTTTTAATGATTAATACAGCCTCTAAGTTTCCGAAGCACATTAATAAAATTGTTTGATAACTGAAAATAATAGAAACAAACAATAAAAAGGACTTACTCTTTAAAGCGATCAAATTAATAAACCCCTTTTGTTTGTGTCCATCTGGGATGCTAAATTCAACCCATTCAAGCTTCAACAAATTTACAGAACAATGAAACGCCTTTGTATGCGCCTACGGAAATTCTATTAAAATAACTTTTCGATGAAATTGCTTCGATAAGAATTTTTCAACCATGAGTAGCTGAATAGAAAAAATATCGTTTTTGGATGGAGGGGGATAGACAAAGCTCTCGCCGCTTACGTCAAGGGTTTCGGATCGGTTGCTCATCACACAAGGAAAAAAAAATCGTTTTTTTTATCAATATATGCTTAATAAGGTCTACCAGACTCTTTTTAGGCCCATGATAACATAGGGCTTCGAATGCTGTACTTCTACTCTAGGCACCTTGAAACAGCAGAAATACGAATGCTTAGATAGTCGGCAAGAGTAACACAAAAAGGATTAAAAGTTCACGTATTCGTGGTAGCCTGGGTGTCACAGACATAAACAGTAAGCTAGAAGAATAACATAAGACGGAGACCACCAGACCACACGGTGAAGCAGGCAATGTTTATGGAGCTTCATGAACAGTCATCTAGAGGAAGACCAAAGAACTTGTGGATGACTCAATGCTCCAAAATACTACAGAAAAACGAGCTGGATGAAAACGATACCCAGAACCTAAGAAGATTCAGCCTGAGAACGAGAAGAGCCGAACCCAACAACCTACGTAGGCAATGAGTTGGGACAATGCAAGGAAGAATAAGAAGATATGCTTAATAAGATCTCCTGGTTTCACAGTGAATAGGCACTAAGACTTATGAATAAGTCAACAGAAGTAATAACAATTCATCGTCATCGTCATCATCGTCTATCACTTGTATTCGAGGAAGACTGCCTCACACAATTGAATTCACAATGGAGCATTTTGGGAAAGCGGCGACTGCTGGCTGACTTCTGTGTCATATAAGGATTACTTATTTAAAATTACTGAATTGTAGATTTTATGTATCTATCCTTTCCAAATCATGTTTTATTTAAGTTAATAAGCTTTATTTCCCAAAAAATATTAAATGCAATATATTAAAAATTAGTAATCCTCGATGACCGAATTAATTTATTTTTTTTGATATTGCTGCCTTTGCTTTTATATCCCACATATGGGGTTGGGGGACGGAAGAAAGGATTTTTTATTAATATTTTACTTATTGTGTCTTAAGGTGTATTTAATAAAATTGTATTCGTCGATGGTTTTATCTAAAACGTAAATGTCTGGTTAAAATTTCATATACGTATTTATGTAAACCTACAGTTTATATATTTGCAACACCACAACGATTAATTCTATCGTAATGATAAAACATCAATAGCTTATTGTGAATTCGTAATCAAAATGTATTTTCGATGAAATCCATTTTCGAGTGAAATGTTTTTTTGTTGAAGAATAGAGAGGAACGACGAATCGCAATGACGAGTATTGAGGAAACACTGTACGAAAAATTATAAACGCAATATGTAAAAAAATATCAGTTTATTAAAAATTCGCTTTTAACCTTAGCCTGTCATGAATAATATATTCAGATACGCGTCACTGGATGAAATGAGGCGAAAAGAGCGAAATAGCGTAGATTTATATTGTATAATGTTGAAATATGTTGTCAAAAATAAAAAATCTGCACAATGGCACAGTAATTTTAAAATGATTAAGGAGAGAGGGAAAAAACAATGAAGGTCTTGAAAATTTTTACTCGACACTAACAATATACAATGCTTCATTCAAATATTCATTATAAAACAATATACAACGAGTGACAGCTTGCTTAATGCTCATCTGTCTACTGCTCTTTACGCAAATTTCAAAACAAAAGTTTCGTCTCGTGTCCTTAAATCGTGGGAGTATTCATTTGACATTGATAACAATATAATAATGGAGAGAGAAAATTTTTCAAAAGCCTCATTTAAAGTTCAGAATACAAATTAAATAAATATAAAATTGGTATTGTTATTTTGAAAACATGCTACGATGAAGTAGAATTCTACGTTTTATTATTATATATTTTAATTCTGAATGACGTACCTTTTGCATTTCCATATTATCGGAGTCCTTTGTAGTTTTAACTTATTTGGCTTTCACCACCTTTTGCCTTTTTAAAAATAATTTTAAAATTTATGAATCATTTATTTCAGGGGTACCACGGAACTTAACCGTTGTCTTGATTTACTGTCCAGCTTCTGTTGCAGTTTACAGTATTGTATGGTTCATATTCATTTTAAACTTAGTAATAATGAAGTCAAGATGGGCGAATAAAATTTTCAGGTTGAAAGAAGGTAATTAATTCCATTACAATGCCTCGGAACCTTTCTATTATTATGTTCAATATTTTGGTTCAAACTTTTAAGTTTTTGAAGATGTAGTCACTGTGTAAGAATATAAAATCATGTTTTACTATTAAAGTATTAGGAATAAATACCAATTTTATTTTAAAATAATAATAACATGAAATTTCATCTTCACTTTATTTTTTGTTTCTATTATATATATAGGGTATAACAGAACTAGTCCAAACTATTTTTACGATTTTGATGATTGTATTTTTTTCAATATTTCTGACTAATTTTCCTAAAATGTCATACTAATGTAAAAAAACTGTATAAATAAAGATATTTTTACAATAGTTTAAATTTAAAAATAAGTATATTTATTGTAAATTGCATGCAAATTAAATAAAAAATATTTCCATAAAATTTAAAACAATTTTTTTAGGATCCTACAAGAAAATTCTGCTTCGAATTTTCGCAAAGTTTTAATAATTTTATTCCGTTTTACAGATAAGTCAGAAATATTGAGAAAAATGCAAACTTCGAACTCGCTTACCTCTATAACAATAAATCAACATTTTCGATTCGTAATTTAAGAAGAAATTTTCCCATAAAGTACATATTGTGAACGAACTCTATTATAAATATTGTAGATTTGATACTATTTACACAAAAGTGATTTGAAATAATTAAAATATTTTTTTGAATGTATAATAGTTTCATATTACTAACATGCATAATCACATTATTTCAAACCTTAATAGAAAGTATATTCAACTGATGTTGATGAATTTTTTTAATGCATTATATGTAAAAGAAATTTCTGAGATATATCTGTATGAGAGAATACCGGCATAATCCTTATCTCTACCCAACCGAGTTTCTCCAGGGTATGCTTGGCTGCAATAGTATAGAGACGAGAAGGAATTTATATTAATTTAATTAAGCATTTCTATCGATTGTTGCACAGTATTATCAATAATCCTGAAACTATACGGAGCGTTGATTTGTACGTTCCTCAAAATTACCTATGACAGCGTCAACCTACATTATTTCACATTCCAATATACAGGACCAACCTGCCGTTGGTTATACTTGTTGGACGAGCTACCGCTCTGCTAAACAATATCGCTTTAGATATTGATCTGTCTCTGAATAGATTTTCCGAAGCACCATCATCCTTCTTAGATAACAATTCTTATATTATGTATATTAATTAAATGTTATATGTGCATGTACATGTTATTAAATAATTATATTAGGTCCTTACATATGAAATTGGCGTTTAATATGGGAGGAACATAAAGCCGATTTTTTTTTATTATAATATATTTATTTAATCAAAGTATGTACCATTGCTATCTATTCACTTTTGCCATCTCATAGGTAGTTCATCGATCCCTTTACTAAAAAAACCATTCGGACGGGAATCAATAAAATCTTTGAAGGCGGTTTGGACTGCCCTATCGGAGTTGAATTTTTTCCTTTGCAAGAAGTTATCCAAATTTCGAAAAAAATGTTAATCTGTTGGGGCAAGGTCCGGAGAGTACGGTGGACGGTCTTAGACATTCCAATTGAAGCTCCTCTAATTTGGTAGCCGTCTGTTGCGCAGTGTGTGGTCTAGCGCTATCATGAAGTAGCAGTGGCCTAGAGCGATTAACCAGCCTCGGTTGTTTAGCAGCTAGCTTTTCCATCATGGTTTGCAGTTGCTGACAATAGACATTTGCCGTAATCGTCTGGCCAGATTTAAGAAAGCTGTAGTGAACGACACCAGCACTAGTCCACGAAACGCTCACAAGTAACTTTTTTGGAGTCAATTTTCGCTTGGGGCATGTTTTTGCTGGTTCGGCAGGGTTCAGTCATTGCGATGAGCGCTTCCGATTATCGTACAGGATCCACTTTTCATCACAGGTAATGATTCGATTTAAAATACCTTCATTATTGTGTCGCTTGAGTAATGCAACGCAGCAGCCAACGCGCGTTTGTTGATTTGCTTCACTCAATTCGTGAGGCACCCACCTTTCAAGCATTTTCACCTTTTTTACCAATTTGCTTCAAATGGATTAAAACAGTTTTATCACTAACACTGCAGCCTGCAGCTAACTCGGATGTGGTTTGCGATGGATCCGCTTCCACAATAGCCTTCAATTCTTCATTATCAACTTTGGTCTCCGGCCGTCTACGGGGCTTGTTCTGCAGGTCGAAATTTCCAGAACGAAAACGTTGGAACCAAAAACGCACTGTGTTTTCTTTTGCGGCACCGTCGCCATACACATCATTAATCCTTCGAGCCGTTTCTGCAGCACTGGTGCCACGGTGGAACTCGTACTCGTAAATAACGCGATATTTCAAGTTTTTCATTTTGTAAACTGAGTGACGCAAAGAAAAAAAAAATTGAGGAAAAAACAAATGAATTATAATTTTCAAAACACAAATACATGAGTAAATAGCTGTATAAATTTGGATTTGGAATTTCTAACCAAAGAGAAGATATTTGAGATCAAATTTGCCAGTACGGCAAAACGCCAATTTCATATGTAAAGACCTAATATTAAATTAAGGATGCTATTAGTTTATGGATCGGTGTTATCTCAAACTAATGAAGTAATTTTGTTAGTACTCCCATTATATTAACTCATGGCGTCTGCTTGCTTGACGAAAAAACTTTAGATCGATTTTTAACCCTTTTCCCGTAATTCACTTTGCAAGTAGACTCGTAGCGACGATCAAGAAGATCTATCAAATTTTCGTTAAAAAAAATTAATAAATTTTTAGATTTTTAAAATTTTTAAGGGTTTTTTCATGCAACTTACTTAGCTGTATGAAAATATTTCAAGGCGTCTGGTAGACCCGGAACCTGATTTTGGTATAATTTTGGATTTTTGGAAATTTTTTATTACTCCCTTTCGTAGCGTCGCTCGACCGAAGCCCAACGCGTAGGTTAAGCGCCAAACCAGTTTCCACTAGTAAATGAGAAAGAGAGTATAATAAAAACTTTGTTTTTGTGGGTTCCTTTTTTTATATTATACTTTAATGTCCAAAAAATCTTGCAAAAAGTAATTAAAATTATGACATTATGAGAAAACATTATGAGAATCTGAACCAAATGTATTTTATAATTGGAGTCAGTTTTCTTTTTAACCAACCGTTTTGTAAATGGTGAAGAAATTTTAATTAGGTAGGCGTAACGAATAAATATGTCATTCCGCCAGCACCGCAGTTTACCGTGAAATAAATATGGCCGGCCGCTAACAGGTGCGCTCGTTACAGGGACCGTAACGACCGGCTTCGTTCCGGGACGCCCGGGGCGGACCGACGCACCACGGCCGGCACAAGCGCCGCGCAAAACCTTCCATTATTTCATTCAAATCTTTGCACAATTTTAAAACCAGAACCACTCTCGAAAGAAAGATATTTTCATACTTTTTTCGCAGATCACCGAGCCGTTTTCCCACGTAACATAAAATAACATGAATGTATTTTATAGGGTAGAATCATACAACTTGTTCCTGGAACCAAACAGCGTTCCAAATTTTCGTAATTAATTTTTTTTTGGTTTTATTTTTGAAGTTATACTTTTTCGGTGCATTATTTTACATGTAGCAGTTTAATATGTAGCGGAAATGCGTTACCAGAATTATGGACGCCATATTGAAGTCTTGTCAGCTGTCAGATTCTGTTTACATAACTTCTGCCGCGCGTACATGAGTACAAACACGATTTTTTTTAACGTACATATAATTGACTGATCATTGATAATCCTGATGAATAGTTTGTTTGTTTTGATAGTGTGTTTGAATAGAAAACGTTTGACATTAAAGTACATCCTTAATTGTTTATTTACATTCAATTAAAAAGTAATGAAAATGAAAATAATTAAAAAATGATAGATAATAATATTGACTATCCCAATGCTCAATTATATTTAGATTTTCGATCACCAAAGGTACTCATCGTCATCCAAGTTCCACATGACTGAGGATCGTGATCTACATGACCTTGCACCCTCTTGACTATTTTTCTCCATCTTTCCAGAGAAGTGTGTCTGGCTTTTGGTTGTTGGTCCGACAACCAACCACTTGGTTGGTCCGACAATTGGGGTATCCTCCTCTTCCTCTTTGACCCTCGACTTCGACCTTCGACCGACCGTAACTCACCACAACAAGCTTTTCCAGGCTATCTTCTATTCTGGCTAGATGTAGAAAGAAATTGAGAAATCGTCTCAAATATGTTTCTCCTTGATTTTCAATTCTTGTAGTACGGATATATTTGTGCACCATGCTCTTCAGTATACACGCGATATGCATCTCCGTCACTACATCTCAAAGGCATCGATCTCCCGTCTCTCTTTTACCGCCTGACTTTGGTGTTTTGAATATACCGCGGTCTTTCATATCTTGTCGAGTCTGGAAAATCAACTTTCGCCATATAACTGTCGTTTGACTTCTGGATCGCAGCTTCCACCATCAGTAATTATAGATCCGAGATAATTAAATGCTTTGACAATTTCAAAATCTGGTGAAAAAGCTGATTATGTTTGTCAGTGTAGGTCAACTTTTTTCTTTATTTATTTCGAGACTTGATTTCCTGCTTTCTTCGACAAAACCTTTCTTGTTCTGCCTCGGTAATCAACACAGCTCTGTTGATATACTAAATACTCGTACACTACATAGAAAAAAGATAACTCCACTTATCTTCTATTTTATAGTTTGCATATATATTGATCTATTATTTTTTGTACTTATATTTTTGGAATTTTATTCATTTATTTGTCATTTTCTTCTTTAGAATGTTCTTATTTTTATAGTGCCGTACCATCTCCTATCGGAGGTCGGTGATCATTCGTGCGATTTTGACTTTATTTACTGCCGCACGGAACAACTCAGTCGAGTTACACTTATACCAGTCCCTCAAGTTACGCAGCCGTGGGATGCGGCGTCTTCATACGCTTCTTTTACCACTTATTTCCCCCTAGATGATGAGTTGGTTTAGACTTTTAGTCCTCTCATAATATGTCCGAGGTACTTAAGCTTTCTTATCTTAATAGTCCGCAGTACTTCTCGGTCTTTTTCCGTACGCCGGAGGACTTCAACATTTATCACTCTATCCACCCAGGAAATTTTCAATATGCATCTATAGAGCCACATCTTAAAAGCCTCAACTATGGTTTAGTGTCCATGCCTCCACCCCATTTAAAAGAATGAAACAAATATAAACACCGAACCATACACATTATTGTATTTTATTATTATTGTATTTTCTATTACTTCTTACGAATTTCTTTCTTACTATTTATACTTATTGTTAATTTTATTTCATTTTTTTGTAATTTTATTCCTATGTACCTAGATGGTTATACTATTTCGTGTTTTATATTATGTAAAAACCAAATTCTTGGTGTGTATAATTAATAAATAAATACGAAATAAATAATTAGTGCGGCCATTTATTTTTTATGTGTCTATCAATATTGTATCGTCCGCGTGTAGGAGATTGGATATCTTTCTGCGTAAAATTCCACAGTTTTTGAGAGAGTTTCTCGTGATATATTCTCCATATACGTTGGAGAGGTCTGGAGATAGTATGCACCCTTGTCTGACTCATTTCCGCAATTTAAACATTTCAAGGGGATGGAGTAGAGTATAACAGTGGCTGTAATGTCTACTTACAGCTTGTGAACGAGATGTACAAGATGTTCTGGGACTCCCATCTCACGTAGACTCCCAAGTACTTTCCACGAGCATTTCCATGATGGTTGAAAATTTTGTCATTCTCATAATCCAGTACAGATGTCGACGTTGGTAACGAGATAACAATATTTTTGATTGGAATTTTTAAAACAATATTCTTAAAGGTTATCCTTGAAAATTTTGAAATTTTGTAAATTCTTTAATGTCATCCGAAATTTCTTCTTCTTAATATGTAATCTGTAAGAATATTACCATTATTACCATTTTTATTATTATCATAATCTTGTGAAATCATTTTTACTTCCTTTCTTTTAATTCGTGGTGTCTGCTTGCTTGTTTGCTTGACGAAAAAACTTTGGATCGATTTTTAACCCTTTTCCCGTGATCCAATCGAGCTGAAACTTTTCAAGTAGACTCGTAGCGACAATCAAGAGGATCTATCAAATTTTCGTTAAAAAAATTAATAATTATAGTATTATTTTGGATTTTTAAAAATATTAATGGTTTTTTCAAATTGGAATCATTACAAAATGAGGCGGCCTGATAATGTCACGGAATATTTAAAATTTGAATTACTCCGTCGGTAGGTATAATAAGTACTTCACTACGAATTTCGAAAATTTATGACAATTGGTTCACAGATGACAGCACACTTCGGTTTTTTTGGGAAGAAATCAAATATTAAAGGGATATTTTTAGAGATTTTGGACATAGATATGTAGAGATGTCTAAACATGTTTCATTTTCAGTCAAACAATTATTTAATTACATGATGGTAAACTAAATTTACAAAGAAAGGGAGTAAAAATTTTTTATAAATAAAACTTGTTTTTTATGGGTTAGTTTTTTATTCTTTTAAACGTAGTTTAAGTGATGAATATTTCTAAACGATTTTGTGAATATTTCTTCTAAGAGTAAGTTTTCTGGGATACCTCGCTGTGCATATACGATCTTTATCCCATTGCAGGGCCCATCATCAGGGCTGATATGTAGCTGTGAGTATTGAAGTTTTATTTAACACTAATTTCTCTCGTTGTGCCGCTCTCAAAGGGCTTGAAACACTGGACTTTATCTGCGGCATTTAATCAAAACTTCATCATATTAAAAACTACTTTATTTAAAATACTGAACTCAATCGAAGATTTCCTGAAGTTTAGTCATTTAACAGCGTGACAATGAAGTTAGAAGACTTCTCCCGGACCCCATATGAGAGAAGTTTCTCCATGTTTCGGGGGGTCTGGCTCGTGTAAGAGCAAACGGGTATGCAAGAGTTGTAACGTTAGTACATATAGGGCGTTTAATGATCTCAGCACTTCATCAGTCCCTTGAAAACTCAAAGTTTGGTTACATTACGACATCTCACGTCGTTGTTAGAAAACTGTTTGAAGTGCCATAACAACAAAATAGTATCCGCTGCGTACCCACGCACAGTGCTTCCGTAAAACCAAGTTTTCGTTGTTGAAAATATAATTTATTGTAATGGATCTGGATGAACGTCTTTCTGAATGAATGAGAGAGACAGACAGACTGAGAAGTCTAATGGGTATAAATTCAGAGGCGCTATATGCACCGTCATACCACTCAGCAATCACGTCAGTAACAACTTGTTATTTGTCTGAATATCGAAATATTGTCGCGTGAACCAATACAATATCTTAAAGCGGAACAGCGAGTTTCTTTTGATTCTTGAGTACCTACAAAGTTCTCCTCCTAACAGTAGGACCAGAACATCACATTAATTTAAAAAAAATTAATGGTGGTCTACTATAAAACAACTTACTATAGCCGATCAACGCGAACTAATTCCTTAAGAGATTTAAAAAAATATATAAATACATTATTAAATACGTAATGTACCATTCCGATGGTGACACATATCCACCATGTTCCAATGAACAACAGCTGTGCCGCAGTCTTGTCGTATGACGTCGCCTAGTGTCAGATTATATGAATCATTATGGTTGCACCTGGTATTTTTTATTTATTTGTATACGTCACAATTAGTAGCGACGTTTATAATGCAATATAACTAAACGTAGTTATGCAGAAATCCACAAAATTCTAAAAATGAATTATATACGGTTTTGCACAGCTTAATGAGATATCTTTATTTCTTTTTTTTCATATTTATTTCTTTTTTTGATATTGTTACACAGATACGTATGCCAAACTGCACGTTGAAGCTCTAAATACTATAGTTTTTTATAATTTCTATATTTTTCTACCCACTACCGTTAAATTAACTTGGCATGCCTCGTAATATCTGTCAGACCCACCACTGAAAAACTTTAGCTACCTAAAGTTAGAAGTATTTTCATTTCATTAGTAAACATTAATAATAAACCAATTTTATTTTTATTTATTTTCTGTAAATATAATATTAAAAATCATGGAAAATTTGATATGTAATATTCCTAGCAAATTACTTTATATATCAACAGACGGTGTGATTTTAATCCACCAGACATGCCAAGGGTTAAACCAAAAAAATTATTTGACTGTTTTTTGCGTCTTCAAATTTATAAATTCTAGATAAAAAATATTGTTTCAAAATTTGAATTTTGTATAGACGCATTATGCAAATTTTTATTCCAACTATCACGACACGTTAATAATTTTATAGAAGACATCTAGAGGGTGAACTCTTTTTAACACCTCAGAAAAAACTTTTTAATTCGTGCTTTATCAAATGCATAAAACAAAGAACTATAGAAAAATAAGTTCTGTTTTCGTACATTTAGACAGAGAGAATATGTGGGGTAAAAAAGTAAAGACAAAAATATCCAAAAAAAAGGTTTTTAATGCAGTCACTGTTACTTAAAACGTACTGAATTATAGATTTGATGTACCCTTTCAAAATCATCTTACATATAAATTTATAGGCTGTTTTTCCTATAAAATCTCGAATTAAGCAAATTATAAATAATTCACCCTCGATGACTGCATTAATTTTTTTTTGGATATTGCTATCTTTGCTTTGGCCGATATCGGACATTACAGGTACCCCACAGAATCAAACGAGACCGCAAAGCGCAATCGTCTGAAATAATTTTTTGAAACATCTTCAATAAATTTCTGTTAAATTTCACCACAGTTATTGAAAAGTATTTCGTCGAAGACGAAGGGAAAATCCAGACTTAATACTTCTCTTGGAAGGATTCCAAGGCGCTCCCTCGGCGGAGCCTCACAGTAATGGAAGAATTTCGAAAAATTACGTGAGAAAAAGCCTAACGCTCCCGAAAATACAGATTGCATCCCCATTGCAATCTAAAATGTTTCAAACATTCGCAAACTTGTCCTGGGAGAAATATTTTCTACTAAAATTGTTGTATTTCAGGTATCGAAGCTTGAGTATGTATGTGGGTGAAATTGGGAAAAATCCGTACTCTTTACGAAATTCAATCAGGAATGGATCAGGCATGTGGGAAAATCTCGACATTTATTTATATTATCTCTAAAATAAACCATCCGTTGAAATTTTTGATAAATCATTTATTTTTATAAATACTAAATGTAAACTTTATTTTATTCCATGTTATCTTATTTACATTATATTCCGCTGTAATCATTTTAAGCCAGCAAGATTGCCCGGCGTTATCCGTCTTTGGGTAGGGGGTTGTTGTGCAATTTATTTTATTTTATTCTATACAAATATGTATATATTTACAAATATACTATGCCTTTTTTGAAATAAGAAATCTGTGTTGTGTCTTTCTTTTGCACAACCCCAAAAAACACGAAACGAAAAAACTCCAAAATATCGTTTTCACCTAATTTCATTAATCGTAGGTATATCTTACATGTTGATTATTTTACTTTACAAAGTATAGCAAGATATTATTTATCCAAAAGCCATTTCAAAAATTACCATTTTAAAACGTACCTATGCAGCATCTATAGTTCCACTATCTTACTTTCGGCAAGATTTGAATATCTGTCGTTAGAAAACAAAAACAGTATGTCGATATTCATCCAAGACGTAAACCGTTCGGATTTTTTGAGAGCAGGCTGATAATATCAGTGGCTGTAAGGACTATTATTTTTTTATACTTCAACAGCCAAGAGGTCTCATTACAGAAGTGAAACATGAATGATAAACTAACTAAAAATACTAAATAAACACTAAATGATAAACTCGAGCCAATACATACTCAAGTCATACCCACTGAGCATATAATTATACATCTTAAAATATTATTATTAACGAGTATATTTTGATACCTCCCCACGTAGACCAAACTTATAACAATACGTTTAAAATTTGTATACTGGATGGGTGATGTTAAAAAATCGATTACGAATAAAAATGTTCTCAAATATACGTAAAGAAAGCATATGTCTTCAATTTTTTTTGATTTCCTTTTAAAGATACTTTTTCTCATAAAAAATTTATATATATGTAAATATATTGTTTCTTCCAAAATAGTTATCAAATAATTTGGCAAGGCATTAAATAATTAAAATGTCTTCAAAATTGAAATTGTTTTATATAATGTATATATTTGTTTAATGTAATAAAAATTGTGTGTTTTATTTATTATTTTATGCGAGTAAGAACGAGTAAATGATTTTTGTAATTTTATATTTTGTTTTGAAAAATAAATGTCAAGAGGTGATAAAAAGGAAGATTTTGAGAAAACGGAGTGCATTTTTTGTAGGCATTAGTCAAATCAGGTTATATATTATAGATATTTTCATAATATTTTTCGAAGCAGTAATACGTAACGCCGTGCCTTGTTTTTTATTATTTATTTCTATTGATCGCTATTTTCAAATAATTTTCCCTTTAGTCGTTTAACTTACAAATTAAATTTCATGTTTTAATCTTTATTTCGAACGATTAACAATCAGTAGAATAAAATAATCTTTGTCGTAAAGGCGGAGTATAAAATCTTGGGTATTTTACTTCCGATATGCGCGATTTGGTTGGTCCCAGCCGGGATCCGGGGAAGATATTTGAGAGTCGTGTAGACATTGATCAGTCTCTTTTCCCGGGGCTGAGATGAACATTTGGTCCTTCGAGCCGGATCGTGTCGAAATGGAGGTAAATTCAGGAAGTGTTTCGGAAAAAAGCTCCGTAAGCTCGTCAAAACGGGAAGCTTCAATTAATTTTTGAGACTTACTAGGCAAAGAGCGAAGATAGCGAGAGAACAGGCAATGTTAGAGGGAAAAAAAGAAATTGCGAAAATAGCACGAGAGGAAAAAGAAGAAGTTGCGAAAATATCACGAGAGGAGAAAGAAGAAAATGCAAAGGTAGCAAGAAAACAAGAAAAAATAGCAAGAGAAAAGGCCGGATTAGCAGTAAATATTTTAGAGTTAAATACTGAAGAACATTTATTAGAATCAAATTCAATAAAATCAACAGATCGGTTAGTAAGAGCGTGAATGAGTGGTTAGACATGCAAAGTTTTGGGGAAGATCGTTGCGATCAGATCTAGATCACATCATCACGACTCTAGTCCATCAAGGAAACCAGGAATCAGAGCTGCCCAGGTCTGATTCCGAGAATCGTCGTATGCAGCAACAAGGATACCAGAAATCAGGCCCATCCCGTTCTGATTTCGAAAATCATCAGATGGCCGAGCTTCGCGGCGTTCAAGAGGGTCACGCATCTACATCAGCGGAAGACCGTCTTATCAACTTTCAATTTTCATTATATACTGCAAAGCCAAAAATTATAGAATTGCCAATATTTTCGGGAAACCCAATAGAATGGTTAAGTTTTAAAAGTATATTTATAGAATTCTTAAAGCATTTAATAATTTCTGATACGGAAAATAATATCGTTTACAAAGAGCCAAAAGGCGAAGCTAGAGACGCGGTTTCAATTTTATTATTGTCCCCAAATAATATAGGTGATATAATGAATTATTTAGAAAGTTTATTTGGGGATACAAATCAAATTATCGAAAATATTATGTATAATATTAAATATTTACCAAAGTTGGAAGAATAGTTTAATCTTGATGCAGTCATCAAATTTTCATGCAAAATAAAGAATCTAGTAGCATTATTAAAATCGTTAAATAATTAAGGTCATTTGTAATCCTGATTTATTATGTAACGTGGTGAATAAGTTGAATATAAATTACCAAACTCTATGGGCTACTGATAAGATAAACGTTTTAGTGAGAAACTGGGTATACGTTATTTCTCTAGCTGGTTAGAAAAAATAGTTATAAATTCAAGAAATACAGGCCTTAAGACTAAATATTTAAATGGAAATCATATAACGAAAAATTATAGATATAACTGGAAAAATAATTCTAATAAAAACATAAACATTTCTATGACAACCAAAATAAAAAATTTGTAAATAATATTATATCTTAGGAGGGAAAAATATGCTATATTTGTAAAAATACACACGATATTTGAAATTGCGATGCATTTAAAAAAAATTCTTTAAAGACCGATGGAATTTGGTAAAAGAAAAGAAATTATGTTTTAAATGTTTAAACAAAGATCGTTTTTACTGCAGTGTAAATTAAATAAAATATATCCAAAGGTCAATTTAATATGTTACTGCTCGAAGAAAATTCTAAAAATTTATTTCCTAAGACTGTAACAAATATTTGGGAAGGGGATTAAAATTTGTTAGACCATGAAATAAATAACATGCCGTCTGCAATACAGAATCAAAAAAGTTTAGAGAAAGTGTCGCAAGCGAGTCTTGTGAATCGGGAAAAATGTAGCCAAGAAAAGAAATTAGAAAATGTCGTAACCCAATACAAAATAATCAGAAAGTAGCCAAGCTTAACGTGGGTCACCTCAGCGAATTAAATGCGATTGCAAGAAAAATAAGATTAACGGGTCCGATTGAAATTTAGTTTTACACGGAGTTAACAATATGTATTCAAATTTTGAAAATTTCCGAACACAGGTAGGTGTAAGAGGTTTAAATGAAGAGTTGTATTTAGCCGAAATAAAAACAGTTCCGAAATTAAGTTTACTAACACAGAACAGTCCAACAATGGAATATTTCAATAAATATTTCAATGGAATATTTCAATAAATATTTCAATGGAATATTTCAATAAATATTTCAATGGAATATTTCAATAAATATTAATTTGAAATATTTTTCGCATTTAGTTTTTGACGCCGTTGCGAAAATAAATGGGACTTCATTAAATGATCGATTATTAACTGGTCCCGATTTATATAATTCGTTATTAGGTTTGATTTTTAGATTCAGACAGCATAATATAGCTATTACAGCGGACATAAAGGAAATAGGATATTTACATACAAAAACAAAAGATGGTGCAAAAAATAGTAAATAAAGCAATTAAACGGATATTTAGATAATAATAAAATTCTCAGACTAGAAAAACAAATTGATAATATCGAAAATATTCCAGAAAGTATAAGATTTCCTATAATTCTCGATAACAAAGACAGACTTTCTCATTTATTAATTGCGTACTATCATGAAAAATCTAATCATAATGGAGTCGAATATGTATTAAACAAAATAAGATAAAA